>JAKSZP010006823.1:0-125340 GCA_022478985.1 Massospora cicadina | reverse complement strand
ATTTTTGCAGAAAGAGTTGCATTGGCTTTAGCCTTCACTTTTTGTTTTCCCAATGTCAGACGAATTTTTTGCGGTGCGGATGAGTTCAGTGCACCATTGAGTGGGGCAAATTTTTTTTTTCAGTTGGGATGGGTCCCAAGTTGGTTTCATCTGGAGCTTGGGTGCAAGGATTGGGTGAGATCGAGTCCCCCATCAGATCCTCAGATTGAGTGGCCCACTTGGCATGGTCTTCCCAATATGATTGGTTGATGGATTCCCGAGTTGCTTCTGCCCAAAGGTTTCAATGTCTTCCTGGCATTGTGAGTGTGGGATAGTGGTTGTGGCTTTGGCTGCTTCCTTGGCTGCGGCCCTGTGGGCCTGCTTGGCCTTCTTCCACTCTTGCGGGGAAATAGGCTTTACCAGTAGGTAGCAGCCTTGTGCTCCCCATGGGAAAGCCTCTTTGGTGCTTGCAGTTGGTTTGTAGTGTGCCTCTCTGATGGCCATGGCTGCCAAGGGGTGCTCTTGGAACGTGATGCCCTCCTTGGTAGGACATGCATGTGCCTTATGGCCAAACGCATCACAGTGGGTGCAAATGGGGGGCGCGCTGTCCACGGTCGCCCAGAATGGGTGGGTGGTATGCCCTGTGATATCAATAAAAGTGGAGTGCGGGATCTGGGTTAGGTCCTTTGCGATCTCCTCAGTTGGGGTCAGAACTGCGATGGCTTTGCCGGTGCACAGGTGTGGCATCAGCATGAAGCGTTGCATTTCAAAAGATTGTATTTCACCATATACGGTGAGACCATCTTTCAGGTGTTTATAAAATATCACGTTTTACCGTTTTAGGCAAAAAGTCAAATGTGAGGAAAATTTGGTTTGATTTTGTCCATCTGGTGCATTTGGTTTTGATGACCCATTGCTCTTTGGGGAGGTTGACCACTACACGCACCACAGCAGCCTCATCTGCTGCCTCTTTGTTTTCAAAACCTAGGTCCAGCCAACCACATGACATGGAGTGAGGTGCAACATACACCGCGGTCAGGAAAATTGTGTGCACATCTTCACAAAATTTTTCCATAAGGCCATTTGTTGGATGTCCAGAAACACGTTGACTCCGAATTCCACCAACGAAAGTGGCTGGGAGTGTGGCGTGTTGATGTACTGGTTGCATCGTAATTGCCATGCGAGTATTTCTGGGGAAATAGTGACCGCCAGTTTTTTTGAAATTTTTGTTTATTCTTCCAGTTTCTACGGGTCATTTTTGAACGTTGGAGGCCGCGGGCCTTCCACCTGCTCCTCTTACCTTACTTGCCCAACTGCTCCCTGACATGGGCGCAGACTAATCTCCTCTGTGAGATTATCAAACTAGATTCAGACTTGAATTGAATAGGTTGCAAAAGTGATTGCAACGAGAAAGAAAAACACATAAATTTAATATAGTTTTAACTAAAGTTGTTAGCAGCTATATAGATTTATAACAGTCCTAAATAAAAAAATATAAAAAGAAACTGTAGAACTTTACTTAAAATAAGTAATTTTAATATCTATTCTGTAAATTTATATGATTTTGATTTATTTGTAGTATGCCAACCAGGGGATGGACAGTACCAGACACAACACTTAAAAGGACAAACAAAAACTACTAACCAGGTGGAACCAGAAACTGCTAACCCACCATGGCAGAGGGTGAGGAGGGGTTGGGGGGTTGGTTTTCAGAAAGACCCACCTCAATCAAGGGATGTTGGTTACAGTACCAGATCAAAACAGAGAACCAGGGCGTTGGGGCATCCGCATAGTGGGGGTTGAGGTCAGCGTAGTAGGAGTTTTCCTCTTCCGCATCAAGATAATGATGGGAAAGTGTTTCAACAAAAGCTGCGAGGAGAACATCAGCTTCTTTGCAGGCTTCAGGAAGTTGGGTGAAAAGGGAGATACTGTGGCGGGTGATTTTTACTGAGGGGTTGAATGAAGCAATAGTTGTGACATTCATAACAGCAACTTCAGCATCATCAAATAGTTTCAAGATGTCACTGCAGGGAGATTCAGGGAAGTCAGGGGGAAGAAGAGGGTGGGCAGGCCATGCTGGAGCTGAGCCACTGACTGGGCCACCGCGGTGCGTAGTTTTTGGGCAATGAGGAGAGGCCACCGCAGCTAAGGTGAGCTGGTGATCACTTTGGAAGGGGGCTGTATTGGGCAGAGGAGCGAAATGGCGAGGGGTAGGGGTTTCATCAAATTCAGGAAGGAAAAATTCCTCCTGACCATAATTGCCTTGGCAGAGAGGTTGACCTGTACGCTTACTAATGAGGACATTACCTGATTCATCTGTTTAAGCCAATATATCCCATGGATTTTGGTTCACTGGAATAGTGGCGTTCAAATTTGGGTGGGTGGGATTGGGCGAATGGGCAGCTGCTTGGGTGCCAATGGTGGTTCAAGCATTGCTCTGATTGGTTGGGGTAGATTTAGGTGGGAGAGTGAGGCTGGAGGTTTTGGGGGGGCTGATTTTCCATGTGGGCCCACTGAACGAGATTGGAGGGTGGGAGGGGGCAGCAAAGCGCCCCATACTGAACCTCCAGAGGGGGCTCAGAAGCTGCAGCAGCGGACTTGGCCTGAGGGCATGATCTTTTTGCATGGTTGAGGCCAAAGCAGAGGGAATAAATCTGCCTACCATTATTGACCCAAGCCCAAAAGAAATGATCAGGCGCTGCAGCCACACTAGCGTGGGGTGGGATTTGTTGGGCTATGGTAGGGTGGTGTGGTATGATGGTGGCTGTTGCCCAAGGAGCAGCAAGGCGCTCTGCGCCAGATGGAATGGCAAAGATGAGGTTGGGCTGAGTGCCATAAGCCATGAGCCCCGCGACCAACTGGTCATACAAAACCTGGGGTGGAAGGTGGGATGGGAGATTTGCAAAGGATACCACCAGCTTGGTGTCTGAAGGGAGGTGAGTACGGGGTGGGAATGGGGTTTTTTTATAAATTAGAGGAGTTTGTGCTGCTGCTTCAGCACCCTCCTCAGATTGGAACCCAACGTCAAAGTATCCCTTAAAAGGGCGGAAGTCTATAAAGCCAGCTGGTTCAAAGGCCGCAGTGGCTAGCTTAATAATTGCCTTATTGGCATATGGGAACAAACGCCCATAGTCCACTCTGAGGCAATAGTGAATGGCAGAGCGAGGGAGGGTGAGAGGATGGGGCGAGAAGGGTGGACGCGCGCCAGGTGGAGCGCTAAGTCCTGTGGGGGGACAAAACAGTTGGAAGTAGTGGGCGGGCTGTTTGAGCCCATCTGAACACGCTTGCCTGCGGGGCAGAAAACGCTAGGTGGGGGTGCACTGCTGCCCCACACTGGGGTGGCAGGCGGCAGAGCCAAGGACATCAAAGAATAGAATAGGTTTGGGCAGATGGCTGTGGATAAATAAAACTTTAAATTTAAAATCGCTCAAAAGTGACTTTGAGCGGTAAAAGAAAGTAAGTTTCTGTAAATACATTTTTAAATCTCAGTTTAGTACCATATGATTATCATCTAATACATTAAAAAACTAATTAAGCACCAATAATATATTTTAGATTATAATAAGTAACCTTATTCTAAAAAAATCAGAGTTGATAGAATGCTTAAATTCTAAATAATATCATATAATAATCTGTCTTATAATAGAATGATTGCTAAGATACATGATCTATTATGTTACAAATATAAGTATATTAGTTATAAAATATTTTTAGGTTTAATAAAGAATGCATTATAAGATACTTCAAAAAAATTTACTCTGATAGTAATGATGTAAATATTTTTGATTATCAAGTTAAGTAGGGGTTTTCTGGTTAGAGCATCCCATTAAACAATTTCTCCTGCATTAATTATAGGTTACATAATTAAAAACTTATGAATAGAACTTATAATCCTTTAACTTTAATTTTCCAGCCATAGAATCCAAGATAGTACAAGACTTCTTGTGTCCATAAACACAATCTATTTAATTTTTGTATATAAAACAAATTTTTATTTTCAGCATATCAGAATATGACATTGAAAATTTATGTCTTATTTATTAGTTCTTTTTTAAAAGTGTATTTAAATTTACCCATCTTAGGCACTAATAACCTAATGGGTCATACTTTGATTTAGCCTTTATTAATCTCTTATAATATATTAGTAGATATACACATTTTAATTATTATTATTTTAAATCTAAATTTATTGTGGGGAAGGCTGACCATGGGACAGAAACTTCCGAATATGACTCAGACGAGACAAAACTTAGTACCAGGGGAGGCACCCCAGAGAAGCGATGCTATCTCTTGTTGCCAGCGGGAACGCCACTTATGGGGAGGGGGAGGGAACGTGTGAAGGGGCCGTAGCCACTATTGAGCACATGTGGAGGAAGGGGTCTGATTTGATGAACCAGACTGGGAACCAGGAGGAGACCAGCTGTCGGTGATGCGGTGGGAGATATCCAAACACCCACACTTGAAAGTGGTCCACCAAATGAGACCAGAATCTGTGGACAGCTTCAGGGAGGGTGGGGATGGAGCCAGCGATGGCATCCAAGACAATCGTGTGGATAGTCCACATGGCGATTGCAACCACCAGAGCACAGAGGGAGGGTGGGAGGGGGAGGCCATTGATGAAGCAAACATATCTCTTGACAGACTGAAGGGATGCGTTTGATCCTGGCCTAGCAGACGTTAGACTTCGCGCCATATCACTTTAGAGGTGGGGCACTTCTCCATGCGGTGGAACAGCGTTCCATACTGGCCACACACGACACAGGATGAGTGAAAAGCGTTAGAGCGCTCAGCTGTATGATACACCCACCTCAGGCAGCGCCACACATGGGAGCGGACTTGAGGCTGCAACAGAGGATGGTGTGCATATTTCCAGATAGTCTTTTGAGTTTCAATGGAATAAGGGATGTCCATCATGTCCAGGTAGTCCACCCTGAATAGGACATGGGGTCGAATGGGGATCACACCATCATGGATGGGTAGCCCCTGTACCTCTTGTGTGAACTGAGGAGAGGGGCGGCCTCTTCAGGTTGTATGTCCACTAATACGGATTCTCCACTCTGCACTTCGCATGGAGAGTAGGATTCATTTGTAGTGGGTTTTTGTCCCGTGAGGACCTGTGGCCGATGTGTGTGATGCGAGGTATTTCATCAGGGAGTGGGGGTTTGATGGATTATTGAGGCCCAAGGCTCGGGAAAAGTTGGAGCAGGCTGCGCGGGACCAGTGTTGGGATGGGAGTATAGGAGCAGTGACGGCCGCGATCCAGGTGCCCAGGATCTTGGCGGCATGGTCTTTGAAGTCAAGCAGGCCCATGCCACCATGATGATGAGGGCCAAACATGACCTCTAGCCATACTGGTGGAGGGTGGCCTGACCAAAGCCATCCTTGCAGCAAAGCATACAGGGATTTGAAGAAGCTTGTGGGAGAAGGGGATGGCGTGGGCTCCGAACCAGACTTTGGATAGGAGCATAGAGTTGGCAAGAACAACCCTGCCAGTGAGGGTAGTAGGGTGGGCTCTGAGAGAGGCTATTCGCTTCATCACGTTGTCCAGTATACAGCCCTCCATTACTGCTGACGCGTATCCACCTGCCTCCATCCACACGCCCAGATGGCGTACCGGTCCTATGGTAGGACGTGGCACAAAGGGGAGCACCAATGGAGCGGTGTGTGTTGAGTTAGTAAGGCGTGGACGTGGGCGAGCAGATGGGTCAGGTTGGGAACTACTTGCTGGGGCCCAGCAGTTCTGAAACTGACCAAGGAGGATGATTTCAGTTTTGGAAGCGTTCAGTGCCGCGTTACTTACCTGGGAATACTCCTGGATGAGAGCTTCAAGCGCGCGTGCATCTTGATTATTAGATACCCCAACCACACAATCATCTGCGAACGCCATTATATTGATTGGGGCTTGGCCTGGCAAATGGACCCCAGTTAGTTGGGCATTCACATTTTGCAGTAGTGGGTCAAGGCTGAAGTTGTATAAGAGTGGGCTGAGGGGGTCCCCTTTTTTCAAGCCCCTTTGAGGGCGGACTATTTCCGTTAGGAAGCCTGGGCCACGTACTGCCATTGTTGCAGATTCCGTGAGCAGCATCACCCAGTTGATGAAGCGAGGGGGTAAGCAGAATTGATGGAGGCAGGCCCTGAGGTATTCCCAGTTTACTCTATCATAGGCCTTTTGTTGGTCCAAGAATACAAGTGCCCCAGAGGCTGTGGACTGAAACACATTAGCCACTGAGTGCACGTTATCCCAAATCGACCTTCTGGGAATGAAACCAAATTGTTCTGGGGAGATGGTGGCAGATGCTACAGTCCCTAAACGGTTAGCCATGATTTTGGTTAAAATTTTGGTGTCTGTGTTTGTTAGAGAAATGGGGCGCCAGTTGGCTAAGTCAAGCCTATCCCCTTTCTTGAAGAGTGTGACAGTAAAGGCCTCATGTCCTCCTGGTAGGAGGCATGTTTCCAACAGGCTTTGGTTGAGTGAGGCTAGCAGCAATGGGGATATATATTTAAAATATTTTTTGTAGAACTCATATGGAATGCCATCTTGGCCTGGGCATTTTTGGTTTGGCGCCCCATGAATGGCTGTCCATAATTCATTCGGAGTAATTAATTTCATTATTTTTCAGGTATCAGAAAATGGTGCAGATATGAGCTTAGTTGAGAAATTCTGCCATTTTGGCCGGCTGAATTGGTTCAGCTCAGTATAACTCAGAGTAATATCTTTTCATTTCGATTGCCACTTTGGCCGGTGTGTCCGCAATGGAATTATATGATCTTTGCACCTGTGTGCAGGCCACGCTCTGGCGTGGTGCGAAAATTTTTTTGAAGAAGTATGCGGTACACTTGTCGCCTTTAGTGATGCATGTGGCCCTGTATTGGACACAAACCTGATGTTTGTGTTGTCTTTCGAATGCATTGAGGTGGGCGGCTGCCTCCACCCACTTCTGGCCTCATGCAGGGCTATATCCTGTGGCTGGAATATTGGACTCCAAGTGGGCCAATTCTGCCAGCGTGCACAATATAACCACCGATGTGGCTCGTGAGCATCTGGAGGAGATATGGCGATAGTGGCGGATGGTGTCTTCTTTGAAAGTTGCCCATGTGGAAATGGGGTCTGCGCAAAATGGTGCAACAAACAATTCCGCCAAAGTTGCCTCTTCAACCCACGTGGAAAATCCTGGTGATGCGAGCTTGGGGGGGGCGGATTTTGCACCAATGTGGGGCCTTTGCAACTGTGATGGGTAAGTGGTATGTTATCGAGACCAGTCAATGGTCAGAGAATTCCATTTTTGTTGTTTTGAAGTGGGAGATATGGGGTTGGAATTTCGCCAGCGCTAGAATAAGGTTGATGCGGGTCATGGACCTTAATTGGCCATTATGGATGTGGGGACGCGTCATGTTTTTGAGCAGTGGGGCATGTCACAGCAGCGCATCCCTTAACCCAAGGGTGGCTTTTAGAATGCGTAGTTCTATGTGACCCTGTGGGGCGTGGGGTGAGGGTGGCCACCGGTCCATTGGTGAGGTTAGCCAACAGTTCATATCACCAACTAGGAAGGATTTGGGGGGTAGCAGAAGGGATTTGACCAATGAGAAAAATTCCTGAAACTCATGTGCACCATTTGGGGCGTAAATGTTGACGATTGTGTGCGTAACATCAGCCCATGAGAAGGTGACAATGAGCACTCGGCCATTTAGGAATGTTTTTGAAGATGTAAATTTGAAAAAATTGTTTTTCCGAATTAGCACCCCACAGTGCTTTGACCAAAAGGATAGGGATGGTAGGAGCATTGTTTTCCAAGCTTCCTCAGATCCTCGTGGACAGTGGGACTCCTGGATGGCCAGGATATCCACGGGTAAATTGTTTTGTAAAAAACTCAGTTTCCTAGCCCAGGATGGGGAGGCCTTGAGTCCAGCGATATTCAGCATCCCTAGAGTGAAGGTTTCCCCCTCGCACCTTAGGTGCGAGGGTGTGGGCACCTGGGCCCACCAGCCTCCTCTAGATCCCCATGGGCCTTCACAGCAGCATGGGTATTAGCAGCAACGCTATCAGGGTTTTTGTATATTTTTGCAGAAAGAGTCACGTTGGCTTTGGCCTTCACTTTTGTTTTTCCCGACGTCAGACAAATTTTTTGCGGTGTGGATAAGTTCGGTGCACCGTCGAGTGGGGCAAAATTTTTTTTTTCAGTTGGGATAGGTCCCAAGTCAGTTCCAACTGGGGCTTGGGTGCAACGATTGGGTGAGATCGAATCTCCCATTGGATCCTCAGATTGAGTGGCCCATTCAGCATGGGCCTCCCAATCTGATTGGGTGATGGATTCCCAAGTTGCTTCTGCTGCAAAGGTCTCCATGTCCTCCTGGCGTTGTGAGTGTGGGATGGTGGTGTTGGCCTTGGCCGTTTCCTTGGCCGCGGCCCTATGGGCCTGCTTAGCCTTCTTCCGCTCCTGCAGGGAGATGGGCTTTACCAATAGGTAGCAGCCTTGTGCTCCCCACAGGAAAGCCTCCTTGGTGCTTGCGGTTGGTTCATAGTGCGCCTCTCAGCTGGTCATGGCCGCCGAGGGGTGCTCTTGGAATGTGACGCCCTCTTTGATGGGGCATGTGTGTGCCTTATGGCTGAACGCGTCACAGTGGGTGCAAATGGGGGGCGCGCTGTCCACGGTTACCCAGAATGGGTGGGTGGTATGCCCTGCAATGTCAATAAAGGTGGAGTGCGGGATCTGGGTTAGGTCCTTTGCGATCTCCTCAGTTGGGGTCAGAACTGCAATGGCTTTGCTGGTGCATAGGTGTGACATTAGCATGAAATGTTGCATTTCAAAAGATTGTATTTTGCTGTATATGGTGAGACCAGCTTTCAGGTGTTGCTCCAAAATGTCACGTTTTACAGTAGTAGGCAAAAAGTCAAACGTGAGGAAAATTTGGTTTGATTTTGTCCATCTGGTGCATTTAGTTTCAATGACCCGTTGCCCTTCAGGGAGGTCGACCACTATGCGCACCACTGCAGCCTCATCTGCTGCGATTTTGCTTTCAAAGCCTAGGTCCAGCCAACCGTGCAACATGGAGTGAGGTGCAACGTACACCGCGTTTGGGAAAATTTTGTGTACATATTCACAAAATTTTTCCCATAGGGCTGTTTTTTGGATGTTCAGATAACACGGACTCCAAATTCCACCGATGAAAGTGGCTGGGAATGTGGCGTGTTGATGTACTGGTTGCATCGTGCTTGCCATGTGAGTATCTCCAGGGAAATTGTGACCGCCAGATTTTTAGATTTTTTCTATTCTGCCAGATTCTCCGGGGCGTTTTACAAATGTTAGAGGCCGCGGGCCTTCCGCCTGCTCCTCTTGCCTTGCTTGCCCAACTGCTCCCAGACATGGGCGCAGACTAATCCCCTCTATGAGATTATCAAACTAGATTTAGTCTTGAATTGAATAGGTTGCAAAAGTGTTTGCAACGAGAAAGAAAAGTTTAATTATTATTATTAAAAACTTAGAATTAGTATTTATATGACTAAATAACAGCTTATAGTTAAAAACTAACTAGATAAATTTTTTTAGAAAATAAAGTATCTGTAACAAATGCTTTAATTTAATACAAGGTACGCCAACCAGGGGATGGTCTTACCAAAGCTCAAAAAGCAAAAAAAATAAAAACAAACAGACCTTCCCAAATTAATGTGTCAACTTACCAAAAAAGCAAGCAAAATACAAATTAATGAAATCACAACCAACCAGGTGGGACAGCGGCGAGCCGCTCATCCAATCATGGTGGAAGGGGAAGGGGAGTCAGGGGGCTCATCCTTGGGTTCCTCAACATCCAAAGTGTGGGCCAAGGCATTGAGCAAGGGCGTGGGGTTATCAGCGATATGTTGGAGAAGATCTGGAGGAACCGTTGGCCATAGAAAGTGCTATCATTGTAAATTGAACCTACATAACTGGACGAGAATTTCTCTGCTTGAATGAAGATGGCAGGAAGTTGGAAAATTAAAGTGGTCCTAGCATGGGTAACTTTTTCTTTGGGTTGGGAAGTGGCAACCACCTTCTGAAAGGCCTCCACGGCGTTGTTGTGCAAGCAGAGAATGGCTTTTTTGTTTTTTGGGGTGCAGGCTGGGGAAAGAGTTGGAGGGGGGAGACCTTTGGCAAGCATTTTGCTGTGTGGGCAACAGCATGGTGGAGGAACTCTTTTTTGGGTTGGGCAGCAATTGCCACAGCAAACTGGTGTTGGGTGCACAACACATAGTCATTTGGCTGTGGAGCATAAAAGCGCTGAGGGATTGAAGTGGGGAAATGTGTAAGGAAAAATTCTCTTATGTTGACATTGGAGTCTTTGATCACATTACCTGATTCATCAGTTTCATTCAATGAGGACCATGATTTCATGTCATATAGGTCCGCGTTTTCCTCAATAGGGATGGCTGAGGATGGCAATTGGGTTGAGCTTGGTCTCAAACTGTTGTCCAAGCTGCTACCTGATTGGTGGGAGCATTGATGTCACCAGACTTAGGATGGGCTTGATTGGCTGCTGCAGACGCAGCAGCAGGTTTGGGAGGAGGGGGAGGTAGGATGGCACCCCATTCACATACAGCTTCAGGGTGTCCAGTGGACAGGTAGCGAGTGGTCAAGCCTGCAGAGGCGGCAGAACCAGTGAGGCAGGGGCAACTATTCTTTGAGTGATCCAATTCAAAGAAGGTTGGACATATGGTTCTCCCTCCCTCAACTTGGGCCCATAATAGGTGGTCAGGGGAAGAGGATACGAAGGAGCAGGGGGAATCTGCTCAGCGACTTTATTGCATTTAGGGCTGATTGTGGCAAATGCCCAAGGCCCAGTGAGGCGTGTGGCTCCATTAGGGACCACAAATTGAACGATGGGGTCATTACTGTATACTGCTAGAATTTCATCAGCTCTTGATGGAACACCGCAGGGGAGAGGTGATTGGACAACCCAGAAAACTGATCCACTAACATGGAGTCAGCGGGAAGCTGGGTGCCTGTGGTGGGAATTGGGATGCCCTCAAAAAGAAGGGGCACAGTTGCTGCAGTGGAAGCATCAGCTTTGAAAGTGAAGCTGATGTTGAATTACCCCTTATAGGGGCAGAAATTGATAACACCAGCGGGTTGTATCACTACCTAGGCTATTTTGATGATGGCTTTGTCCAAATATGGGAACGATTTCCCATATTTGACCTGAAGGCCAAAACAAATGTTAGAGCGGGGAAGTACCAGAGGGCAGCGGGGCACTGCCTGGGAGCGTGCAAGGTAAATTACAAGATCCTTGGGTGGAACAAACTGACCCAAGGACTTTTTAGGACTGGATGAACCAGTCTGAGCACGTTTTCCCACTGGGCGGAAAACGCAGGGTGGGGTCTTGCCACTGCCCCACATGGGAGCTGCAGGCGGTGGGGCTGTGGACATCAGTGGGTCAGTGTTACATCTAATTTGGCTAGCTATTCAGTTTTGTAAATTTAAATTCACTTGAAAGTGGGCTTGAACAGAAAGAAAAATTTCTGTAACAATTGTTTATCATATATACTCTTTAAGAAAAAATTATTTACTTTTTTACTTATAAAGGTGCTAAAGTATTTACAGTGGTAATAACTCTATATAATGATTAAAAAAGAGATTAAAACTATTCTTGGTGATATATATATACAAATTATAGTTTTTGTCTATCATAAATCTGATATGCTAGTACTTGCTATACTAAGTGGAGCTTTAACACTTATTTTTATTCTTTGAAACTTTAGATGGTTTAGTATTAATTAAATGGGCAATAAAAATAAATAGCCTAATTTGCCAACATTAACCAATAGTCATACTTAATAATATAAGCTAACATGGGGTTCTTTAAAGCTCCTGACAAGGTACTTTTAAATATATGATGACATTAATGATATAAATTTTATAGTATAATGACCACTGCATCCCAAGTTCAATCCTGGTAGATGAAATTTGGTTAGGGGACGATTATGACTGTGTTGACGTTGTACACCAAATCTCAAACAAAGATAGCTGTCAGACAATTACAAGTATATTGTATAAAAAAGATTGGCTTTGGATATAGATGACGATAAGATTGGCCAAAAGACCCTGGTTGTTTCCCAGTGGAACCCCTCCATTGGGGTAACAATTTTACTAGTACTTCTTGGGCAAATACCATAAGTATGGGTAGTCGAATTGCACTGACTATGCAGCAAACTCAGGGGAGTCCATCAGAGGCTCCTTCCCAGGCCACATCTAATTTAGTACAATCTACCCCATGGAAACTGGCCCTTTTTATAGGGTTGGATGGGGTCCAGCAAGGGAAAAATATTTTCCAGCCGTCTGATTGGACCAAATATTTAAAACCCTCTCCTCACGAGTTCATCTTCCTGGTTGCCACTTTACCATCTGCCCTCACATTGAAATGAGGCGAGTCTTGAATGTTCTGATAGGTTGAATCTCAATATTCCCTAATTTGGACATTACTAAGCAATCTAAAATTTGAGCCTCAACATTTATATACTAGCATAAATTTATTAAGAGGGTTTGCTTCTTGACCCTCTTATCATAACTAGTAAAAACCTATAAAATCAATCTTTTATCTTAGTTGAGGTTTAAATAGTTTCTAATAAAAGTAATTTTTAACCCCCTACCTTTTATCCCACAGTTGAGAACCAACTAATCCTGCAATTAATTGTTAATGTAAGTGAAAACGCACCTGTGAGCTTAATAAGATCCTGAAATCCAACAAGTGGTGCTCACTATGGTAAGTACACCACAAAACAACTTTTAACAAGGAAGGGTGTTGGGGGTGAATAACCCTCACAACTTCTCCACAGCTTCTGATCCCTGGCTAGATGCCTTAGCCCAGCAGCTAGCCAGAGCACAGTCTCAGCTTAAATCACTGGAACAGCGCATTTGCCAAGCCTATCATGAGGCTGCCCCCAGTATCTCCAAACCCTCTTTCAGCGAAAAATTTACCCCAGGCGAGAGTAATATCACTTCATTACTCTTTGTTTATGAGGCGGTTATGGATAGGACTACCAATTCCCAAAAACTAAAGCATATCCCCCTGCCTCAGCCGCTCCACCCAAGAGGTGATAGTACCATATATGGCCACCCTTAAAAATTTGGCAGAGGTATAAAAGCTCTCATTGAGGAATTTGAATCCATGCAGAGCTTGCGTAGGAAGAAACAGGCGTTTATGTGCCTAAGTCTAATGGAGGGGAATCAGTTAGCAACCTTGTTGACCATTTTTACAGATCAGCCCAGCTCTCCTGCTCACCAAAAGCTACCTCTGGATGACGCTGTTGCTGCCATCCTAACTGGTTTATCTTCTCAACCCTTCTTAGCACGGCATATAATCTCTGTCAAGCGCCATTTTAGGAATGTCCATGACATAAAAAAGGCTCTATTAGAGGTTGTAGATTTCCATAACACTGAGACTACTCAAGGGGCTGAGTTGCACCCTCAATTATTAACTATTGAGGAACACCCAACCATATACCAACAGTAAGAGTCCATGATTATCCCAAAACATGTTCCCATGGCGCAACCTTAAACAGATATTCCCCCTTCACCTGAATTTAGTCCAAGTGCTCCATCTACAAAGGGTAGTAGTCCTCTCCATCTACTGCACCAAAAGGGTGCATTGTACATTCGTTGACCCTGTGTCTCAGGTTACACCCTCCCCTGAGAGCTTTCTACCCCAGCTCAGCTGTCATGCCTCTATGATATGCAGTCTGTATCCCCTCCCACTTTCTGTAGCTTGAAACCTGCCTATACAGGGCAATCAAAGCCTGTCAACAAAAAGCTCATGGCAAAGGTCGTTAAAGCTAAAACACCTGCTCCCATGATCAAAGAGGTAGCAGACCTTCCACCAGTCATCCCCTGCCCTAATGAAGGGCCAGTCAACCAAGGGTATCAACTAACGATCACTGAATTACCAAAGGTTACCCTCTCACCTAATTCCCCTTTGGTGTTCATAGACAACTCCTCTGATGACGAATCTGTCATGGGTTTTGAAGATGCGGGCTATTATGTCTTGGGGCCAAATGGAAATGCAGATACCAGATAGATTGAGGCCTGAAAGTATAGATATGGCATTAATACCATGACAAACCTATCTCCAACAGTTGTTGCGGTTGTCATAGGTGATTGATACCACCAGTGATGATGACCAGCTTATTGGTACAGTTATCCAATCTACCCAGCAGGTTCATACCATACAATATAAAAGGTAAATACGCTGCGATGGTTCAACGCTTTGCCTCCTCTCTTTATTTAGAAGGAGCTCTTGCCCTCCCCCTACTTTTGGTAGCACAATAACCAAGGTAGAGGTTGTCATAAATAAAGTGAAAATTCTAGCCATCCTTGATACAGGTGCTCCATTGAGTGTTGTCTCGTCTAGCTCATCAATGAAATTATTTTGGCGCCTGATCTGAACTATTCCCACAAGTTTGTAACTGCGGGGCCCAAAATCATGACAGCTATTAGAGCCTACTCTTTGATACCTATACATATTGGGAAGCTCCTCCTATCTGCCCCCGCTGTGGCATTGGAAAATAATACTTACGACTTGCTCATTAGCACGCAATTTATGATTGAGTATGATGGAATTATCAACATGAAATAGGGAATTCTATCCCTTCTAAGTTATAGAGTTCCCCTAGTCTTTACCAACGATGAGCCTAAGAATAAAGAATACACATGCGTAATGGAGTACCCTTCTTCCGCCCTTACCCTTACTTATAACACGTCAGTCAGAAACACAAAAAAGCTGCCCTGACTTAGTAGATGCTTCAGGAGGCCTTCCATTTTATATGTCTGAAGAGTTAGTAGTAAAAGCGGGTGAACAAAAGGTGATAGAGACCAAGATTACTATGCAAATCCCCAGCAACTGCCTACTGCACATAGCAAGGATTTATGGAATAAGTCCTTTGGAACCTCGGGTGTTGCTGGATATCCTAGATCCTTCCTACCAGCGACCTATCAATCTTCTATTGGGGAATTTTACTAACAAGGATGTGGACGTAAAGTAGCATTCTGAGGTTGGAAAAGCCCTACTGATTCCAATTGAGGACATCTGGCAAGTCCATTATATTAGTTCTATGTAGATCTGAGACTACCCAAGGATTAATTGATATGCGCTTTGCCCCACGTTCAAATTTCTGAGATGTAACCCCTGCTGGGCTTAATAAATTTTATTTTTTACTTGAGTCTTTTAGCGACACCTTCTCCAAATCTGATACTGATTATAGACATATGAAGGGTTGGGCTAATACCATTGACATTGGTGATTCTCAGCCTATCTGATCCAATCTTTATTGGAAATCTAAGGTTGAAGAGCTCCAAAGGAGTATAGAGCTGAAACAGTTGCTGGATGCGGGGCTGCTGGTGCCTTCTCAAAGCCCTTGATCGTCCCCTCTTCTATTGATAAAAAAGAAAAATGGAGGTCATTGGGTAGTTAAGGACAGCCGCAAATTAAACAACCTCACAAAATAGGATAGCTATCCTATCCCACGTCTTGACGACGTCATGGCTTAACTCCCCAGCTCTAACTACTTTTCTGCAATGGACTTGGCTAGCAGTTATTGGCAAATGGACTTTTCTCCATAAGTTCAGAAGAAATGCGCTCTTATTTGCAGTGAGGGTCTCTTACAACCTACCTGAAACCACAAGGGTTATGCAACGTGGCTGTCACTTATCAGCGAGCAATGGATCATATCTTTCAGGATCTTAAATTAAGCTGCATCATTGTATATCTTGATGATATCACGGTGTTTTCCAACACTTATAATGAGCATCTTACCCACTTAAAAGAAGTGCTCCAAGTCCTGCAGGCTTCTAACATTAAAATTGATGCCATCAAAATGTACGTTGTTCCAGAAAAAACAAGATTTCCTAGAACACGCCATCTTGTGAGATAAGATTCAACCTTTATTAGATAAGGTCGCAGCTAGTGTAAGTCTTGGGGACCATCCCTTGCAACTAGATCGGGATCAGCACCCCTTAAAGATAAAAAGGGGCCCCAAGGCTCGAGTGGCCCCTCTGTCACAGCTGGGCAACCTAGCCCATGTGATAGATGAGCGCTGGGTGATGGCTTCCCCCCCCAAAGACATCCCACTCCCACCTCTTCCCCCTCTTCAAACCCGGTAAGGTTGATAGAAGGGGTCTGCAGGGAGGTTGCACACATCAGGGGGATGGAGATGCCCTTGGGACCACTCACCCCCAGCAACCCATGTTTGAAATTTGGGCAATTGGCAATTTTCAACATTGGAGCCTAGCAAGCAACTTTTGGACTGGGGGAGCTAGTTTGGACTGGTCTGCTACGGAAGCCAGAATGGAATGAAGCTTAGATCACAAACCCAGTCTGTAATGACTGATCATCGTCCCCAAAGCTCCAAAATGGATCTAGGGAGTTTGGATCGCATGAGTAGCTTAATCAAGGGACTGCTTCAAATCATGAATAATCCGATCCATGGCCCCTGCCTCCCAGGACGAATCTGGACTGCCCAAGACATGCAAACAGGATACTATGAGTCAACAGGACCTGGATCAGTACTATTGACTTGGCTTGGCCCCAAGAATTTGGAAAAAGTTGCAAAAATTTTCTAAGCTTATGCCAGAATCAGGAGCTGCCTTCTACCCCCTCCAAGACAGCCAACCAAAATGCTTCCCCATCCCCCAAATGACCAATCCCTTGATACCTCCCCATGCCTATCACCCAGTTTAAAAGGCAACTGCCCCCTCTGAGGGCAGTTGTCAGTTCATTCTTTTGCCTTTTGTCAAATAAAATCCAAAATATCTGCCTAGTTTGCCGCAGCCTCCGTCTGCCTTTAAAAATTTATAAACATTTCCATCAATCGATCTGACAAAGCATGCTGTTGACCAGATCCTCTTGCCAATGTTCACCAACTGGATTATCTGGTCACTTGATCCCACCACATGGCAGTGGATTGTAAACTCAATAATCTGCCCTGCTCCCAATGATGAACCCACTGCTTCAGTTTTTTCACGCATCTGTTAAATGGAGACCCTTCCATCCATTTGGTCGCCAAGTCCACCAAAACTGGCCCCCAGTTGAAGCAGCCCCAAGGCATCCCTGGGCCACTGCGCATGGGTTTGGCTTCCATAGCCGCCCCTGCTGCTGCAGGTCCAGCCCACCAGTGGGACCTAGAGCGCCCCTATAGGGGAAGCTCAGTTCCAGCCCTCTCATAGGGCTTACCATACCTCCGCACATATTTCCAATAATGTGGCGGCCTCTGTGCCATCCCCGCTGGCGCGCAAGCCTCCCTATCTGAACCAGAAGGTCAGCAACCATGAACCCTGGAGGAGTCATCATCCTCCCTGCCTCTCCCATCCTTGGGGTTGACCCCACAAGGCTCACAGTTGCCCCCAACGCAACCATCTGGTTTGCCTTGGGGGCCTTCAGTACGCTACTGAACGTTTGCTTTCCTCACATCTCCCATAGATCCCCACTTCTATTAGTCGCACAGACCAATATGCCTCTGGAATTCCAGGTTCTTTTGGGTGCTCGCGCACCCTGACTGGGAGCCCAGTCTAGTTCTTCTTAGCTGTATCCATGACATAATGAACTGACCCCTAATCTCAGCCTTCTCCCCCCTCCTCGCTGGGACAGGCGATGCGCTGGCCTACGCCTCACTCTGAGTGTGCTCTCCTTTGTGATCTGGCCTTCTCCTGCTGGGCGGTGGCCTCATTTATCCAGGCCTGCCATCAGGCTCAGATGAACTGGTCCCCACCCCACCAAGCACCAATGGAGAGTGCCACCACTTCAGTGAATGCAACAGGGTTGGGGTTCCCCCTGTCCCTTCTGATGAGGTGGCTGATCAAATCCTGGGCGTCTTGGGAGAGCTCCAGGTGCGCCTCACTGCTGATGATGGGAAGTCCCCACTTCCCTCTGATGCACAGAAGAGCGTGGTCCCTGACGCCCTGGATGGGGATGCCCGCCGTTGGGTCAGGGAGTGCTCCAATCTGCTGCCAAGCCATGCAACCCCACCCCATTGTTGGCGTCAGTTACCTCAGCGGTCCAGGCCCCTGAGTCAAGACCAGCATGCCTCTTCCGCTTGTTTAATTTGGGACAGACAGCCATGGACCTACCCTCCCTGATCAAAGCCTTCGCAGTCCTGGCTCCAACAGTCCCCATCCCTGTTGAAATCACAGTCTCCACATTCTGCGCGGCCCTGGACCCCACTGCGGCAGTCCATACAACTTGGGATCCTCCCCCTGGATCCTTAAAGGTCGCGTTTTCTGTGGCCCAGGAAATTGGGGCCAAGCCCTGGCATAACCCCGAATGTCCCATCGCTGCCCCCAAGGCACCCTGCACCACACCTTCCCCTGCCAGTGGTCGCGGCCAAGGGAAGCGTCCCCCTGGTCTAGCTGCCCTTTGCTCCCCAGTAGCCTCCTCAGTTAACTCCCCCAGGGGAACCCTTGCTTACGATACTTCCAGCCCCCAGTCCAGATCAGGAGGCTGGATTATTGGGCCCCCAGTGTTCAGAGTCTGCTCGGTGTGATGAGATTATCTCCTAGTGTTCAGAGTCTGCTCAGTGTGTGGAGATCATCCCCAGGGTGAACCCACCTCCCCTGAAGAGAGTGGGGCGGGTGTGATTATTAACCCTCTTCTACCCATGTGGGACAAGGAAGTAGTAGTGACCCTGGATCAGCCGCACACCACCCCTGCAGTTCCAGGCCAGTCTCTCCTGATGTTGGGTTATGGCCCCTCCTTGGGTGCCCTTTCACTGGCTCATCCCAATAAAGAGGACCAAGCATACTTCTTGTTTCCCATTTCCTTTCCCTTGGAGTCAGGGGTAATCACAGTGCAAGCCCTGCTTGGCACTGGAGTGGCAGGCAACTTTAGCAAATTTGCCGTGGCACAGTCCTTGGACCTAATGATGGAGGAAGCTTCATCCATTCTGGGCGCCTCGTCTGAGTTCATGATGTCCCACCACATCTGACGTCCATTGCACTTCTTAGTTCATGACTTTAGATTCACTGACCACTTCTCCGCAGTACAGGACTTGCTCTACCCTGTAATTTTGGGGGTGGGTTGGTGGCTCTGCCAACAAGTTCATATCAATATTGCAACCAACTCCATGTTGTTCAAAAACCTCAAGTTGAGTGGTGAGATTTCCTTGCTAAAGACCCTTCCCCAGGGCACATCTCTTGGTTCCATTGCCCCACCGGACCCCATCCTAGCTGATCTCCCTCCAAATTCTCCCTCCTTCCTAGCCCCATATAAGGCCATCTTCGACATGTCACTGGCATCCAAGCTCCCATCACACTCTGAATATGACTTGACATTCCAGTTGACAGTCGACATAGTCAAGATTAACTGCCCCATCTACCCCTATACAGAGGAAGAAGATAGGGCTCTTGGCAGTTGGCTGGACGACATGATAGAGAAGGGGTGGCTCATCAAGAAGTCTTCCCCGATCACCTCCCCCATAGTTTTCGCCAGGAAAGCAGATGGGTACCTACGCCCCTGCGTCAACTATGGACACCTCAACATCACCATCCCTGACCTATACCCCTTACCCTTAGAGCAGAGCATTGCACAGGCCATCGCCAAGTCTTGCATTTTATAGAAGTCAGACCTGGTGAACACATTCAATCAGGTGAGGAAGCGAGGGGACAGGAGTGGCTCATCACTATCCACACTCACCGGGGGCTTTTCCAGTTCCAGGTGATGCCGTTTGGCTTAAAGAATGCGCCACCCACCTTACAAGGCCTCATTGACGATGTTTTGGGGGACTTGCGTTTCTCATGTGTGGTGGCCTATATTGACGACATTCTGGTCCATCCCCCACCCCTGAACAACACGTCAGGGACCTCAAAGCGGTAGTGGCAGCCCTCCACAAGGCAGGGTTATTCGTTAAATCCTCCAAGTGTGAGTTCTTCAGTGATGAGGTTTCCTTCCTAGGGAATCTTGTCCTGAAGGATGGGTATTCTGTACCCCCTGCAAGCTGGAGGCCATTCAGTCTTGGCCTACCCCAACCACTCAAAAACAGCTTTGCAGCTTTCTTGGCACCGTCACCTTTTTGAGTAAATTTTCCCCGCTCTTGCCTAACTGGCAGCACCCTTGCACCTCCTCACCAGGAAGAACGCCCCCTTTAAATGGTCCCCAAATTTCCAGCAGGCCTTTGAGGATATCAAGGAGATGTTTGTCACAGCCCCTGACTGCAGCATGCTGACACGTCCCAGCCCTTCATAGTAGCCTGCGATGCCTCATCAGTGGCAGTGGGTGCCGTGATGTTGCAGGAGCATGAGGGAGTTGAGCACCCGGTGGCCTATTACTCCTGGAAGTTTACTGCAACAGAGCAAGTGTGGCCAATATACAATAAGGAGCTAGCGGTGGTGGCATGGTCTCTCACCCACTGGCGATATCAGCTGCAGGGCGCCCTGCACAAAATTATCGTTTGTATGGACCATAAGGCCCTTCTCTACTACTGCAAACCTTAGAAGCAGGGTCACCAGCAAACTCGCCATATCAAGACCTCTGTGAGTTCCATTTTAAGTACGAATTCAACAAAGGCCCCCTGAATGTCTTGCTGGACATGCTCAGCCGTAATCCCTCCCTGTTCCCCAATGGGGAGGTGGACCCATTAGACCTTATGATGGAAGTTCCCCCTCCCAAATACTCTCATTGGCTCCCCTACTGTATCCTTCACTGATGTAGACCCAGACACTCCGTCCTACCACATGTCCTTGCTTCCAAAACCTGATGCTCTGAAGGAATTGAGCTCCATGATGACTTAAAGTCCATGAGCTGCAAGAGAACTCCATATACCTTTCAGGATAGAACAATCTGGTTCCATGATCAGGTTTGGGTTCCTCCTTTCCTACGCAGCCGTGTCATCGAGGAACACCACACACCCCAGACTGTCAGCCACCCCAGTATCAAAAAATGTGCAGATCTCATAAAGAGAACCTATAATTGGCCTGGGTCCTCAAAGGACATTCCTGATTAGATCTCTCGTTGTGTCACCTGTGTCTAGGCAAAATTGGATCGCTCTGGAAAGAAGGGATTGTTACACCCCTTGCAGCAGGCTGAGGGGCCATGGTTCTCAGTCTCAGTGGACTTCATCGTGGAGCTCCCACCCTCCTATGGCTCTGATGCGTTAATGGTAGTCATGGACCAATTTACCAAGTTTGCACTCTTCATCCCCTGCCTCTCTTATATTCCTGCGGTGGAGATCACAAATTTATTTGTCAACCATGTCTTTGCCATGTTTGGTCTCCACAAGAAGATAGTGAGTGACAAGGGACCCCAGTTCACGGCCTGGTTCTGGGAAGAGTTGTTGACCCTTTCACATCAAGCCCTATAGATCCACAGCCTACCACCCCACAGTCTGATGAACAGACTGAGCGGGTGAACCAGGTACTGGAGCAGTACTTGCGCTGCTATGCGACGGCCTCACAACACACCTGGGACAAGGACCTACCCCTAGCGCAATTCACGTACAACAACTCCCTCCATTCCTCAACCAGCTTCTCTCCCTTTGAGGCCACTCTGGGGTATAACCCTCTTTCCAGATTGGTCCCTGACTCTCCTCAGCAGTTCCGGCCACCAAGGACCACATAAGCTCTCTCTGTGAGACGCACAACCTGGTTTGCAAACACTTGACAAAGTCTATCAGGACTACAAGAAGTTTGCTGATCAGAAGCATCTTCTGGGGCACGAGATAATGGTTGGTTCCCTTGTCATGTTAGATACCCGCAACCTTTCCATGAAGGCCCCCACCTGCAAGCTCGCAGCAAAATTCTCAGGACCCTTCGAGGTTAAGAAAAATTTAGGCAACAGAGACTACTTCCTGAGACTGCCCATGCACTGGAGGAAGCACAATGTCTTCCACACCTCCCTTCTAACCCCCTTTAAGGGGGAAAGGCCAACATCCCCTGAGCCAATCACTGTTGGGGAAACCCAGGAAGCGGAGGTGGAGGCCATTGTAGCTTCCCAAAGGCCATGCCAATCCAATCAGTACTTGGTTGCCTGTAAAGGTTACCCCTCATATGAGAACAGCTGGGTGAATGCGCGCGATTGTAAAAACTGCAAGGACCTGATAGAGGAATTCCAAGCCTCCCACCTGACAGCATCCCGCCCTCCCCAGAAGATTACGGCCATTCTGGCCATAAATTTAATGGAGCGCCACAAGAATTATGCGTTGGTCCATGCCCCCAGGGGTGGGATCCTCCCTATCAAGAGAGGAAAGGGTAGTGTAAGTCTTGGGGACCAGCCCTTGCAACTGGATCAGGATCAGCACCCCTTCCAGATAAAAAGGGGCCTTAAGGCTCCAGTGGCCCCTCTGTCACAGCTGGGCGACCTAGCCCATGTGATAGATGAGCGCTGGGTGATGGCTTCCCCCCCAAAGACATCCCACTCCCACCTCTTCCCCCTCTTCAAACCCGGTAAGGTTGATAGAAGGGGTCTGCAGGGAGGTTGCACACATCAGGGGGCATGGACAGGCCCTTGGGACCACCCACCCCCAGGCAAACCATGTTTGAAATTTGGGAAATTGGCAATTTTCAACATTAGCCCAGCTGGCAACTTTTGGACTGGGGGAGCTAGTTTGGACTGGTCTGCTACCGAAGCCAGATTGGAATGCAGCTTGGATTGCAAACCCAGTCCCAAATGACTCAGATCATCAGCCCCCAACGCTCCAAAATGGATTTAGGGAGTTTGGATCGCATGAGTAGCCCAATTGAGGGACCAGTTCAAATAAAAAATAATCTGATCCATGGACCCCTGCCTCTCAGGACAAATCTGGACTGCCTAAACCATGCAAACAGGCCGACTTGAGTCACCAGGACCCAGATTGGTAGTATTGACTTGGCTTGGCCCCAAGAATTTGGAAAAATTTGCAAAAATTTTCCAAGCTTTTGCCAGAATCAGGAGCTTCCTTCTACCCCACTCTAAGCCAGCCAACCAAAATGCTTCCCCATCCCCCAAATGACCAATCCCTTGATACCTCCCCATGCCTATCACCCAGTTTAAAAGGCAACTGCCCCCTCTGAGGGAAGTTGTCAGTTCATTCTTTTGCCTTTTGTCAACTAGAATCTGAAATATCCGCCTAGTTTGCCGCGGCCTCCATCTTCCTTTAAAAATTTATAAACAATTCTGTCAATCAATCCAACAAAGCACACCATCGATCAGATGCTCTTGCCAATGTTTGCTGACTGGATTATCTGGTCACTCAATTTCGCCATGCAGCAGCAGATCTTAAATGCAATAATCCACCCCACCCCCAATGATGAGCCCGCTGCTTCGTTTATTTTCACACATCTGTTAAATGGAGACCCTTCCATCCATTTGGTCACCGAGTCCGCTGAAACTGGCCCCCAATTGGAGTGGCCCCAAGGCTCTCTGGGCCGCCGCGCATGGGTTTGGCTTCTGTAGCTGCCCCTGCCACTGAGGGTCCAGCCCACCAGCGGACCTAGAGCGCCCCCACCAGGGAAAGCTCAGTTCCAGACCCTCTCATGGGGTTTACCATACCTCCGCACATATTTCCAATAATGTGGCGGCCTCTGTGCCATCCCCCGCTGGCGCGCAAGCCTCCCTATCTGAACCAGAAGGCCAGCAACCATGAACCCTGGAGGTGTCATCATCCTCCCTGCCTCTCCTGTCCTTGGGGGTTGCCCCCACAAGTCTCGCAGTTGCCCCTAATGCAACCATCTGGTTTGCCTTAAGGGCCTTCAGTATGTTACTGAATGTTTTCTTTCCTCACGTCTCCCATAGATCCCCACTTCTATTAGTCACCAGAACGCTATGCCTCTGGCATTCTGGGGCCTCCACCGAGTGCTCGCACACCCTGACTGGGAGCCCAGTCTAGTTCTTCTTATCCATATCTGTGACAGCTATGGCCAAGATGCTGGCACCCAAAACCCTCTGTGATATCCAGGTATTCTTAGGCATGATGGGGTATTACCATCAATTTTTCCTCAAGTTCTCCCAGCTCAGTGAGCCCCTCGACTGCCTCTTGGATAATAACACTCCATTTCATTGGGGTGCAGAACAATAATCCGCGTTTGAGACCCTAAAGGAGTTATTGCAATAAAAGCTGATCCTCCGCCACCCTGACTATGGCAAGCCCTTTATGCTATTCACAGATGCATCTGATTATGCCGTTGGAGCTATCTTGGCTCAGCTGGATGAGCATGGGGTCGATCATCCTGTTTCTATTACAGCAAGATGCTTTCAAAAGCTGAATGCAACTACAGCGTCACTGAGAAGGAGTGTCTGGCTGTCCTGCTTGCTCTGAAACACTACTGGCCCTTCTTATATGGGACTTCCTTCAAGATTATTACTAACCACGCATCCTTAAAGTGGTTGCAGAATATGAAGAGCCCTACGGGACAGTTGGCTCGCTGGGCTTTGAAGCTCCAGAATTACATCATAGATATTAAACATTGGGTGGGAACTAGTCATATGAACGTTGATGGTTTGATACGTCTGTCTGATCTTCATTTGGATGATAGTGAAGACAAGATCTATATGACCTCCTAATGACTCCTGATGCATGAAGCGGATGAGGATGAAACTGTACAAAAGATTTTAGCTTGATACTAATGCAACACCAAGGTGGAAAGTGGGAAGCTATACAAGAAAGTTGGGGTAAACTGGTTGTCCTATCTCTGGCCATCCAAACAAGTACCAATCATTTTGGAGTCCCATCCTATTTTAGGTCAGTGGGGTATGGAAGACATATGAGTGGATTAAAGAACTCTACTACTGGAAAGGAGTCATGGAGACCATCATCAAAGTCCTGGATGCCTTTCTGACCTGAGAAAAAAAAACAATCTAGCTTCAAGACCCATTATCATTATAAACCCATTACGCCTCAACAGCCCTTCCACACCATAAGTTTAGACGTGGATGGACCTAACCCCAGACGGCTGGGGGAAATTAATATCTTGGTCAGAATTGATCATTTCACATATTGAGTTGAAGCTGTGGCTCTCCCTGCTCAAACGGCCAAGGCCACGGCCACTTTCCTCCATCTGAATATTTTTGCTTGACATGGTTGCCCCCAGGTTCTTCTCTTTGATAATGGAAAAACTTCACCTCCAGAGTGGTGAAGATCCTCACTACCACTAAGGGCATGCAACAGCTCTTTTCAGCCTCCTATAATCCCATAACTAATGGTACCGTGGCGAGAGAAAATAGACCCTAATTTCTTTATTACAAAAAATGGCCACTTCAGACCCCCTTCACTGGGATCAGTAATTACCAAGTGCCCTCATGGCCTATTGTATCAGTTACATATAATCCTTAAGATGTCCCCTTTCCATGTGACATATGGACGGGAACCTGGAATGCCAGCATTATAAGCCAAAAATATTTTCACTGATAGGACAGACCCTGAGCAAGCCATGAAGAATTTGGCCCAGCACATCATTTAAATAAAATCAGAGGCTATGACTAACTTGGCCAAAACTGTCACAAAAGAGGGTCAAGCTGCTAATGAGCTCTGGACCCCTCTTTCTTCCTTCCAAGCATATGACTTGGTGCTGTACTACCACAATTGTATCACCCCTAGAAGGAAAAAACTCAGGTCTATTTAGGAAGGACCTTTTGTGGTCATTTAAATTTGAGAAGAGGAGTACTCCATCAAATTCCTTGCTACAGGAGTTACTATCAACTGAGTTCATGGCCGATTCTTGCAGCCTTATTCTCCCAAACACTCTTGAAGGGGGTGATGTCAGACAATTACAAGTCTGATGTATAAAAAAGAGTGGTCAGAGGTAAACAACAAAAAATCAGAAAAAATCCTGGTTGATTACGGTGGAACCCCTCTAATTGGGGTAACAATTTTACTAGTACTCTTTTCCTTCTGATTACTATCACTTTTAGTAATATGATTTGATTCAAACAGCACAATTTGATAATCATTACCAGGTGAGATAAGTATGAATAATAAAGTGAAGAGCTGGGCGAACGCGGTAAAGGGTAGCAGACCTGGACTTTAACCACCCAAAGGTACCAAACGCACAGGTACAAACGAAAAGCTCAGTAAAAATAAAAACCTGAGGTGGCGCCCCCATGTGTTTCGTTAATTTTTTGGTGAAATACTGCAGCTATATGGAAGTATCCCAATCGCAACCACTGTCATCAGTGGAATATGGGATATGAGTTTTCCTGGGTGTAGAAACATAACAATGTGGGAAAAGTATGGCGAAGCCCAACATAAATTTTTCCTGCACGTGGTGTACTTAACAACCCATACTATCCACAGAGGTTGGGTAGATCTTGGGTTTGAAACTGCAGAAGAAGTGAACAAAGCAGCAAAGGTCAGAGTGGTACTCGACCTTCCCAACAGACAGCAATTGGTACTGACCAAATGCACCCATTGGACTTAATCCAAAGACATTTCTATATTTTTTGACTATCTTCTGACCACATTGGTGCGCACAGTAGTTGAAAGACATCTCCAAGAGAGCTTGGAAGCCTATGGAGAAATCAAACAATTTGAAATGCAAAGATTCCAGTTGATGCTGACTCTTAGCACTAAGAAGGCAATAGCAATTATTTCGCTGAACCAGGATGTAGTAGAGGATAATACAAAAATCCCTTACATTGCATCCTTCACAATTGATGGGAAAAAATCCCAGCTATTCCACACAACAGTGGAAAGCACACCCCTCATATTCAACCACTTTCTGGCCTTTGGGCACAAGATTCACGCTTGCCCCATAAAAGAAGGCCTGAGAGAAATGGAATTCTGTGAGGAGGAAATGGGCGAAGATGACTCAGAGTACACTAAAATCACGGATACTACACAAGCCTTCAACTGGGGAGAACATGGGCAATATAAAATTATTGACCCTATTTCCCCAAAAGAATGAAAAATGGCCAAACAAGCTCACAAGCTGGCCACAGCCAAGGCAAAGGCCTCGGCGGAATCAACCATATTGCCAGAGCAGATCCAGGAAGACATGGAGGAATTTGAGTCCATGAACTAATCAAATCCCATGAAAAACCATACACCCAATCTGACCAGAATGAATTTGGCAAAAACAGATTTAAAAATGAATGCAGCAAAATTGGGGTTCAGCACACCCCTATAATTGTGGAATTTAATCCAATTGGGAAAAAAAAATCAACAATGGAATGCGCAAGAAAATAATGTGGCCAATAAAAATCCACAAGTGCACCACAATAACATATTGAAACCAAGCAAAGCCAAGAGAAGAGCAAAAACTGCGTTGATGAAAGGGGAAGAATACACCCCAACTCCTACTCATGGTTATGCTCTCCACAGCAGAGGTGCAGTGGAGAGCAATGTGAGCGAGGGAGTAGGGCCAGGAGGCCCTGCTAACCGCTCCTGAGGCGCATCGGGCATCTAAGTAGAGATAGGAATGCTGAACATAATGGGACTCAAGGCCTTAACATCCCAGGCCAAGAAGTTGAGTCTCCTATGAAACCCACCTGTGGATATCCTGGCGGTGCAGGAAACCCACTGTACACAGGGAGAGGAGGAGGCATGGGAAAAATGCTCCTCCCAACAATATCATTTTGGTTACTCCACTGTGGGGTGATAGTACACGTGAACCAAAACTTTAAATTTATTAACAAAAATTTGTTCCTGAATGGTCGCATACTCGCTGTAACTTTCTCATGGCACACCAAAGTGCACACAATAGCCAGTGTCTATGCCCCAAATGGTGCACATGACCAAAGAGAATTTCTCACAGCCATAACACAACTAAATATACCAGCAAATAATTTCATAATGGGAGACATGAACTGCTAGATTAACCCAGAGATGGACCAATGGCCATACACAACGGAGATACCACAAGGGCAAGTGAAACTTCGAGTACTAAAGGCCACCCTGGGACTATATGATCCACTGCCAAAAAGGCAACCCCTGCTACAAAACATGACACGCCCACATGTACATAATGGTACACTTGTCTCTATGTCAAGGAAAGACTTAGTACTTGCACCAATAATTTTCCATCACCAAATTCAAAAATTTAAAACTACAAAAATCGAATTTTCTAACCATCAGCTTGTTTTGGTGTCTTACAAACCAGCGGGACCAAGTACCCAAGCACCCAGATGGTGCATAATACGCCCAGAAAGTTTAGCTGACTCGGAATTTCAATCCTGGATGGAGGAAATATCCTCAACCCAGGATTTTCAAACACCCTTTTGCTCAGACCCACTAACCACCTGGGAAAACTTCAAAAAATCAACAACCCAACAAATTAAACATACATCGTCTAGAAGACACAGGGCAGTTTCAGCCATTATCAAACACACATTAGCTGAAATTGACCATCTAGAAAACAATGTACCAAGAATGGGATACAGCCATGGATGGGGTTGTAAATGGGTGGAGGTTTCTGCTTGGCTAAACACCCTGATCTGCGAACATTAACACCGAGTTGGAGTCCAACATAAAGTAAAAAACATAAGAGATGGAGAAACTTGCTTGAGCTACTTTTTCTGCCAATTCCACGCCAGGAAAAATACAATAGCTTGTACACAGGTCTGTCAACTGGATAAATCCATAGTGGAAACACTGAAGAAGTCATGACTAAAGTGCAAAGGTTTTATACAAAATTGTATAAATCTGAGCTGGTCAAACCAGAAAAATTGAGAATTCCTTAGAAGTGCACATATTGACACAACAGCCCAAAAAAACAATTTAATCAACCTAATATTGCGCGAGGAATTATGGGAAGTAGTACGCGGTGCTTCAAGAGGGAAATGCCCAGGACCTGATGGGATTCCCTATGAATTTTACATAAAATATTTTACTAACATCTCTAACATTCTTTTAGCTTCAATGAACAAGTGTATTATGGAAACATGCCTCCTACCTGGAGGCAAAGAAGCCTACACGGTCACTTTATTCAAGAAAGGAGACAGATTAGACCTATCCAACTGGCGCCCAATTTCCCTAACCAACACATATACAAAAATTTTCACAAAAATTATTGCTAAACGACTAGGAGAAATTGCAACTGATGCGATATCCCCATCACAATATGAATTTTTCCCAAGAAAATCCATATGGGATAACATCCGCACAGTTGCAAATGTCTGCCAGTCCAAAACCTCTGGAGCACTTGTCTTTTAGACCAACAAAAGGCATACGACAGGGTGAACTGGACCTATCTTAGGGCCTGCCTTCAAAAATTCAAGCTCCCAAACGGATTTATAAACTGGGTAATGTTGTTTACAGAGTCTGCTACCATGGTTGTGCATGGAGCAGGCTTCTTAACCAACCCATTTATCCACAGAGAGGACTATAACAAGGAGACCCCTTAAGCCCTCTACTCTACAACTTTAACCTAGACCCCCTAATCCGAAATACAAACATACTGCTCAAAGGAATCAACGTCAAGGGTCAACCATTAGTCAAAATGATGGCCTTCGCTGATGATTGTGTGGTGAGCATATCCAACAATCAGAACGCTTGCAGAATTGAGGAAGATAATACAAGACTATTTAGCCATAATTAACGCATCACTCAACACTGAGAAAACGGAAATTATACTCCTGGGGGAAATATCAAACCCAGTGGATGCCATCTACACAGGGCCAACAAGCTAGTACAACATCAAGACTCCTGACCAGACAAAGGAGGCGAAGATTAGCAACGACCTCATTGAAACTTCCATTCATCACCAAGCCAACAGCTGGCCCTATTCGTCACTTGGGAGTATGGTTGGAAGCGGGAGGTCACGCTAACTCCATGATGAAAAATCAATTATTGGACAAAATAATAAAACGCATTGCCTTCTTACATGGACACCAAACAGGTCTAACAGGAAGGGTCACGGTTGCCAACTCTATGATTCTATCAATCATATGGTTCATAGCCCATGCAATCGCTTTCTCACCATCTTTCTTCAACACAGTCCACGCCCTATTACCAGGATGTCTATGGTCCAACCACAACCCCCCTGTACGCCTCGAAACCCTATTTGTACCTAGAAGGAATGGAGGCATGGGGCTTACTAATTATGTGGAGCAAGCAACCCATATACTGGGATCCTGGATAGCTCAGGTGACTAGCCCAGATCTTCCAGATACACACTGGTCCAGAACAGCAAGACAACTTCATATGTGAACTACAATTAAGAAACTCAGATCACCTGAACACAATAATCAAATATCTATCATCCCATCTCACAGCTGCAGGACCACACGGCACTCCTGCACATTTCAACCAAATACTCCTATCCATGAGAAGAGCGACATGGCAGATCCACATAAATGACCAAACCAGTCACCAAGGACGCCCAAGTCTAACTCACAGACAGGAGATCAATGATCAAGTAGTCACAGACAATATAATAAGCAAAAGCCCAAATACCATAGCCAGGATAGATTACCTGGACCATATGGACATACCCTACAACCTGGAGACCCAAAGAGGAGTATGGAGATACACACATCACCCTCTACTCCAACCCAGGATAAGAGCACATGTATGGAGGTGCATGATGATAGTATATCGAACAGCTGAATGGTCAAATGCCACTCAAACCTCATGTACAATATGTGGTCAGTATGGAAGCCTAGCCCACCATTTAGAACAATGCCCAACATCAGTGGTGGTATGGAAAGAGGCCATGCGCCTTTTCCACCAAGAAAATGGGCATCCATTCAGCCTAGCAAGAAACATGTTCGCTATAAACATGGACTCTCCTATCCACCCATCTCTCAGAGAGCTAATAGTAGCAATATCACTATGGACGATACATACAATGGTACTGGAATCGTTCACAGGAGCAGCACCCACAATCCAAGAAGCCATCCATCTCTTCCACAGCCATATATTGGAACATTTCCAAGCATAGCTATTTGGACACATGGACCCCTGCAACAGAAGTACAATCAATACATGGTTCCCCATATGGTTCTTAAAGGTTGATCCTTTCCCTCACACATGCTGCATCCAAGAAGAAGCCAGCATAGCTCCCCTTCCCTACCGTCCAAAACTTGGTGATCCTGGAGACAACAAGAGGGGCCTTGAACCCTCTGGGTGTCTTTAATTGTCAAATCTCATTAGTTCCCTCACTCTATTGGAAGTGCTTGTCCCCTGGTTAACCTTCCCCAAATAAATATAATTTTACTAGTACTTCTTGGGAAAATACCATGAGTTTGGGTAATCAAATTGCATCAACTATGTGGCAGATTCAGGGAGTCCATTTGAGACTCTTCTTCAGGCCACATCTAATTAGTACAATCTACCCCATGGAGACCGGCCTTTAAAAGGTCAGAGGGGGTCCAGCAAGGTGAAAATATTTTCCCGCTTTCTAATTGGACTAGATATATAACATAACATCCTCACTGATTCCTCTTTCTGATTGTCACTTCCCCATCTACCCTCACATTGAAGTGAGGCAAGTCTCAACCAATTCAATAGATTGATTCCAATATTCCCTAATCTTACGTTACTAAGCAATCTGAACTTTGAGCCTCAACATTTATATACTATCATCAACTTATCAAGAGGGTTTGCTTCTTGACCCTCTTATTGAAACCTATAAAAACTATAAAATCAATCTTTTATCATATTGAGTGTTTTATATTTTTAATATTGAATTGGTCAATAACCCCCTTATTTTTATTCCGCATTTGAGAAACAGCTTCTCCTGCAACTAATTGTTGGTTTAGGTGCTTAATGCACTTGTGAGCTTAAACAAACCCCTGAAATCCAACAATAGAAAAGCAAGGTGGTCCATGGAGTTCCTGGCCTATCATACGCCGCATATGATAGTTTTTGGAGTTTATCCTCCTTTGAATCTATTTGATTTCCCCTTAATTGGTGTGGTATCATCCTCAGGTTGGCCCACCTGAGATAAAATTTAAAATTTATAGTATATATAAACCTACTGATAATTTAATCAACTTTAAGGTAAAACTAGAAAATTTAAAAACATAATTAGTAATCTAAAGAATAGTTTTGTTTAATTTTTCAACAATAGCTCTTTTAAAAAAATATCAATAAGAGGACATTGATTATTTATATTTATTAACAGACAAAGTTTTGCTTTTTAGGTATCATAATATTAAATCCACTCATTAGACATTATATTATGATTAATGCTGAAAACTAATTTATTTTTTGTCTTATATGGTCCCAACCTTAGAAAAGATTTATTAATTTAAAGAACTGATTTCTTTGATTATCCAATTATTTTTTATAAAGATAATTAAATTTTATATGTAACTAAAACTATACAAAAACTAAATAAGTATATAATGAGAATTAGGCATGTTAATAAGTATTAGAATGTATATATCTATATTTGAACTAAAAAGCTATACTTATAAAAAATATAGCACAGCCAAACAAGGTTAATAATCTTCTATCAAATAGATTATATCATTGAACTGATCACTTAGAATTAGTAAAATTTTTAAAAATATAATTAGCATATTTTGTATTGGTTTTTAAAAATGACACTTCCTTACTATTTTTTTTATTTTTACTTTTTTGTTTATTTGAATCAAGATGACTAAGGGACAGACACTACCAAAAATGAGGGGTTTAACTTAAGATCTGAGTTGATTCAACTTATAGCAAATTTTTCCCACCTTAAATTGGGACAGAAAACTTGGCAGGTTACATTCTGGGTAAGATATTTAGTTCTGGATAGCCTACTAACTGCCAATAAAAAACTTTGGCTGGCACCTAATCAATGTGCAAAGGGTTGGATCAAATCCACACCTTCAAGTTAGTAGTTATACGCCATTACAACTCACAATTTTTCCTTAAAAAAGTCACTTGAGTTGGTGTAAACTATTGAGCTGCTTGATTATGCTCTCAAGTTTACTGCAAAGGTTTTTTTGGGTGTTGTACCAGATTACTGACATAGTATGTTGAGCTGGCGATAGTATGGAGACTATTGTCCTAGTTGAGTTTTCCCACAACCAACTGATTCTGGTCTTCACCTATAGACTGGTGCTAACGCTCTGCCTTCTGTCCCTAGAAGGTACTCTGATAACTATTAACAGTAAATAAGGGAATTCAACCCTTCAACTCTTCTTGCAGAAATGTGGAGAACTTCACAAGCAATATTATAACTAAGGATATCAAATCCTTCAAATCTTATCCCAAGAGTAAGACTACAATAACTGTATAACTGTTATATACTTAAGTCTTTATGCTCTATTTTATTTAAGTCAAGGGAATTTATAGGGAATATGGTGCCGACTATTATGGTGGCATTTTCCTTAGGAGACAAACGCAATCACCAATGTATTATCCTCCTAAATCACAACCTACATGGATTTCTCCTCCTCTATCAGGCTTTGCCATCTACTAGAATTATGACATCAGCAAAGTACTTAATTAGGTAGTTTAAAAGTTGCTACCATAAACGTTGGCAACACTTCAGCAACTAATAAATCCCTGAGTCAATCAGTGACAATCTCCAATCAACTAATATAATTAAATTACCATTAAAACAGCAATCAAACCATATAGCAAAATACCTTGTTGGGGATCATCCATGACAAAATTATTAGCAATCTGGTGAAATCAATCCTGTAGGAAATAAATCTCAGCAGATTAACTAATATTTCATTAGGACTAACTCACAACAATAGTCATTATCTTCATATGATAACTCATTCACTAAGGTAATTTACCTAGTGAGCAAAGCACATATGTCTTAATTTGATTGGGTTGGATGATATGGGCACAAAATCCCAACACATCCCCCTGCTTGGCCAGATTATCCAGCAAAAGATAAGATTTTAGTAGCATATGCTACCTCAGGCTGTGGTCACAACTCAGCTATCAAAGGTAAACTTCAACTTTATCAGAGTGCAGTTTGGTCTACGCTTGACGTATTTTGTGCCATTCTCAGAAACGCAGCTCCTCCTCTTCCTCCTACTTTCTAATCTCAAGTGCAGTCCCAATGAATCATGCTGCACCAGGACTATTCTGGTTGTTCTTTACAAAAATACAAACTGGTCCGCCTGTACTACCCCAGGATGGGTTTCCACAACTCCTTGTCAATCAAAGGATACTCTTGGTCAGCTTTACCAAGTCTTCATTCATTATAGTGCCTCAGGCCTTTTCACAGCGGATCCAATTTCAACCTGAGCTGATCATGCCAAGCATACTTATTCCTTAAGTGCCTCAGGCCTCTTTGCGGCTGATCCAGTTTCATTATGAGCTAATTTTGCCAACCAAACGAAGTCTTCTTTTATTCTGTTGTACTTCCCAACTACTTTTTATTAGTTCACCCCCTTCTCCCCACTAGTCAATGGAAGGCAGTATCACGCCAGATCCTCTCATGTGGCAACAAAAATAAAAAGCAATTATAATATATAAGTTTTTATTTTTTATATTTTTATATTACTATTTTCTTTTTTACTCTATTTTTTATCTTATATATTATATATTTTTTATTTAATTTATAATACTTCATGTATTTCATATAGACTCTATTCATTATATGACTATCCGCTATGTTCTTCAGTATATAATTGCATTGGTCACCTGATTTGGAATAATCTTGAGTGGACCTGGCCATAGGGCGTCTGTCAGGTTTTCCCAAGATGCGCTTGCTGGTGCTAATGCAGGGGAACCCAACAAGTAGGCTGAATGCAAGGGGCTGGCGCCAGCCAAGAGGACAGGGGCAGCTCTAGACGCTACAATGGACGATACTCCATTCATTTGAGTAAATTAAACTTAATAAAAATATAAAATAAAATAGATCTTATGAACAGAAGTATTTTATTAGGATTATAATTAGGGATATTTATTGGGTATTTGGGGACATGTGGCACAAGGATCGTCATGGCCCCATCCAAGTATGGTTTCTCCTGGCCTTATGGATGGCTCACTATTCTGACCCTTACTTGGATCAAGCCACCCATGTGACCAGGTCAGGTGAGATCCCAGGTCACATTTCCCAGGGAATGGGATTGTACCATTTCCTCAAATTTGGGGTAATTTATACCAAGCCCCAAATTCAATATACTGATAGATTCAACTCTTATTATTGAATCTAATAAGCCAGCAAGGATTTACACACCTTGAAGGGGGATGTCGATCCTTCCCCTGGACAAGGCTTACACCTAACCCAGGGAAAATCCTGACAGCATCTAACTTGTTTCTTTTTCCAAAACCACGGGAATTGCAATAAACTACCCTATCACCCACATGGTACTATCTCTGCGCTGATCAATTTTTATCATCCATCATCTTTGCTTTAATTTTTCTCTTCAACGTAATATCAAATGCCTGAAAGTTCAGTTTGATCATAAAATTTGTCAGTCAAATCAATTATTTTTCAGAACTCATCCCCATAGCTGGTTCCTTTGCTGAATAAAAAATTTGCAGTACTGGGGCCCTTTGTCAATATAAGAGTTCAAATGGTAAGTTCCCTGCAGCCATATGATGACTGATATTATATGCAAAGGCATCTGAACTCAAATAATGTCCCAAGCAGAATCTTTCCTCCCAAACAATTTTGCAGCATCGTGACTAGGGTTCCATTGACTCTTTCTACCATTCCATTCTTCTCTGGGAGGTAGGAACAGACATCAACCTGTGGATTCCCATTAGTTCATTCAGTTTTGAGGTCACATGGGATGTAAGTTGATTCTGTTTTCACACAATAATTCTTGTAGGCATTTATGCCAATATACTACTTGGTCCAGTATGAATATCTCCATGCTTGTAGCATCTACTCTGGTCAGGGCCCTTGTTTCACCTATTTATTAAGATGGTATATCACTACTATAATGCACTTTACTCTCCCAGTACTAAAACTTAAAAGTAACATAACATCTATTGAAACCATGTGCCACATGAACCACAGGCTTACTGAATGGTATCCCATCACATTTTTATGAAGCTTGTGGAGTTGCATCCACACAACAGGCTATATAATACGTGACAACATAATTGATCATTTCTCAATATTAGTACTGGTGTATATGGTTCAAGGTTTTTCTTAGACCACCATGCCCGATGGCTTTGTGCACAGCTTGTATGCAAATCGCTTGTTTCAACGGTTCAGGGAATTAATAATTTTTCCATCAATCAACTTATATAACTGTCCGTTCTTCAATTCAATATTTTCCGTTGCTTTCTTCAGCATGCCTTAAATCTCATCAGGTTCATACCTAATATTCCCTTCAATCATCCGCTGGAATAATATACCAGCTTGATAATACACAACTTGAATGGCAGGTAATCTCGTTAGACTGTCATAATCCTGATGCGCTGCACCTGCTTGGTGTATAATTTCAGTCATAGGACTGCAGTTTCAGAGACCATTATGCCTGTTGTCCCTCTGGTTCTTTAAGGTTATGTAACCAGCTTAAATATGAGTGGTCAGTCATAACTTTGATGCGTTCCATATATATACAAATAAAAATGTTTTCAGGCATAAATGAACAAAAGCACTCATTTTCTGTCACGGTGTAGTTCCTTTCCGCTGGTGTTAATGTTCTGCTCACATACGCTACTGGATGATCTGCCATCATTGTCTACTTGATTTAGAATGACGCTGATTGCCATAAACAAGTCATCAGTATGAATAATGAATTCAAAATCGAAATTTGGGTCTTTCATAACAGGACTAATCATCAGATATTTTTAGCTCATTGGACGATTTTTGGGCCTCATCTCTCATATAAAACCCTTTTACAGATCTTTTAGCTGGTAGAATATAGGTTCAGAGATAACAGTGAAATCTTTAATGACTCTGCAATAGGAGCTGACCATTAAAAGTAGACTTATATGTCCAAACGCTCTTTGGGTTCAACATCTGCTCAATGGCTGCTATCTTCTGTGGGTTGCAGTTGTAATCCACTTAAGTTCATCACAACCCACATATATTCAGGCTCTTTCTTTAAAAATGCATTTACTTGACTTTATTATCAAATTTTCTGTCATTAGGCATTTGAACACTTCCTCCAAGTGCTCCAGGTGCTTGGTGTATATCCTGCTTAATACGCTGATATTGCCTAAGTATACCAGGATGCAAGAAAACTTTAAATCACCCAATATTGAATCTATTGCTTTCTGGAAAATTGTTGGCATGTTGCACAATCCATGAGGCATCCTTGTCATATGGTCCAATCCTTGTGTGGTTATTATCGCACATTTCTCCTAACTTCTTCTGGCAAATCTATATGCCAATATCCTGAGAGCAAGTCCATCGCCAAAAATACTTGACTTCCCCTAGGTGATTGAGCATGTTGTCTCCTCAGCAGCAGATATGAAACATTATTGGTGATTATATTCAACTGACAGTAATTAATACCACGCAATTTGATCCATCCTTTTTCTTTACAATAAGCATTGGACTTGCCCATGGATTTGAAGATGCTAGTGGAGCCCATGCTCAACCAACTTGTTTAATTCTTTCCTGACTAATGCTTCAGCAGCCTTGGACCAGCAGACAGGTCACATTCACATTGGCAGATTTTCTCCAGTGTAAACCTTATGGATTACATTTTTAGCGCATCCAAGGTCATGGTCATCCTTGGCAAATTTCACCCAATATTTCTCAACTAATTATAGCACTTCTTCCTGCTATTGTCCTGATAATTCAGCCAGTTTCTCACAATTCACTAATACATTAACGCTTTCAGCAACATCCATCAGTAATCCATCTTAAAACATTTTAAAACGTGGAATTCTCCAATTTGTGATGTCAGTACTGACCCCTTGACATGCAAATAAGATGCGCGTTGATGCACGACTTAAACAGTTAAAGTATCTAATTATACTGCGCGACATTTGCCAAATACAGTTCTTGATGTCTCAGAGACGTCATTATATGTCAAGGGGTTAAATGCACAAGTTCAATGACATTCTTTTCCCACTTTCATCAGCTTTTCACTCAGATTAACCAGTAGCACTCATAATTTGCCATGTCCTGGCATTATAATCCTTGGCTCTATACATGGCTCCAGTTCCATTTTACTCCATGGGGCAACGATTTTCTCCACATAATTGTTCCCAGGTTCTATTGTTATCCTGTTTCAACCATAATACGTGTTCCCAGCAAAATGGTATTCATCATTTTTTTTCATTGGTATCCCACGGTATTTGCAAATTTCCTTTGGCATATCCCTGCTTTTTCATCCAACTACATTGTAAGTGGATGGTAATTATGCCATCATTGTAGATTAAATTTACAAAAATATTTCTTTTCATCAGCAGTGTTTTTCCTTTTTGCTGATATACCAAAGGCAGGGTTTGACCCAAGGTTTGTTAGGGATTTTCCTCAACTTTACACTTCACGCCATATTTTCTCAGGAATTACGTCCTAATGAGTATGTCATAATTTTGCTTTGCTAACACTATGGAAGGAGCTAATACCAACAGATATCCAAACTGAAGTGGTAGTGCACTTGATGCTCCAAAAAATTGTGATATATGGTCCAGTGGTTCCATATTCTTTCCAATGCTCTAGATTTAGAGAAATCTTCCTTTGCTTCACCAATTTGGTCAAAACAATATTAATGGGAAAATCACTATTTACTATCGCCCAAAGTCTTATTTGATTAACTATAATGTCCACGTATGTACACTCAAAGTATTGTAATAAAGTGTTTATTGGATGTATCACAGCATTACTTGCTGAATACAAAGTATGAATATACTGTGCGGATAGATCAGGAAAGGATTCCTTAATCATGCTAATAGAGAGAGAAATGTTTGCTTGGTCAAGTTTTGTCTTGGATAGTTGGTACATGCATTTTGCGAGTTATGATCTTTCTTACAACTGAGAAGCATATGAACAAGAAGCTTCATTCACACTTGGGATCAATCACCTTCACCTTTGCTTGGCTATTGCAGTTACATCCAAATCAATTACTTGGAAAACGGATCAGATGTGTCTTTGTCTATGAATAAATCATAATTACTCAGCTATTCGTTAAGTATGTCAGGGGGAACAGTGTTGACCGCAATGATAGATTTGTTCCATATCTAGGCTGCTGGTCCTTTTCCCAGTTTTTACCAGTTTCCTTTTATTTATCATATACCAGATTAACTTGCTCTCTAAGCTTCTTATCTTGACATTGAGCGATTATGTGCCCAAGGTTCCACATTGATAGTAGTAGACCTGAGTAATATCTTCTCATTTATATCCTTTAGGCTTATTTCTCATTAAGACTTGATTCTGGCTTTCCTTATTGAGCTCAGCGAATGTTTCATTATCCTGGTTTATGACAGTAATGGCTTTAGAGATTTGATTAGGTGCTTCAAATGTTGCTCCTAGCATTTTGAGATGATCCACTATTTGTTATGTGGAAGTTTTGGTTACAAGTACTGACGCCAAAAGTGACACGAAGCTCTGTAGGGCCAAAACGCTGCTTGCAAAGATATGCATCATCAAAACTAGACAAGAATTTTGCGCCATCTGGTATCTGAAATTCCTGGTAAAAATGGTCATCAAAAGAAGCCAATGTTTTGTCCTTTCTAAACCAAATTGTTAAAAACTCCTATTTATGGTGGCCATCTGTGTAGGATTACCAAACTCAGTCATTATGGCTCCTTAACTTTGCTGCATGCCCAATATCCTATTATGATTTAGCTGTGAGGAGAGTGTCTATAACTCTCCTGTTCCCAGCGTGGCAGTGCACGGTGAAAAGGCCAACGCCAGGGAACTAGCCGTTAGTGCTAAAGTAATTAGAGCCCAACAGAGGGTGCTGGGGCAAAACTACTTAGGCATAGAAATGCGAGTTTTACAATAAAAAACCCACCAAAAGCGACGCAGTGCACATAACTAAAGGGTCCAAGTGACCCAGGTTGGAGGGAACCTGGGCGAGAAAATGGTGCACGAGGTGATAGCTGCAATGTATTTGTAATGGCAAGGTTAACGGAGTGAGAGACCTCCTCAAAGAGGTTTGCGCACAGGAGTGTTTGGAATATCATAAAATCTTAAAATGTAAATGGGAAAAGGTTTATTATGGAAGTCAACCAACAAGGATGTTGGTTGGGGAAAACACATTTAAGCATGGATGGGGGAAAATGGGGTTTGCTGCAGTGGACTCAAGCACTGACCCACAGTAGGGAAATGCTTCCATCTGAATTAGTTAAATAAGCCAAAACTGACTTCACTTGAGTGATTGATTGAAATTAGATTTGACCCAAACGCGTTGTTTTGTAAGTGGAATGTGTTTTGAAACCCTGTTCCTTGACGAACTGAACAGAAACATCTGCATTAATTTGGTAGACCATCCATTTTAACACCTGGGCCATTGTGAGGGGCTGGGCATTTGGCACCCTGCTAGTCCCAACCTGGGCATATTTTTCCCAAACCCAGAGTTGGTCTAGGGTGTGCCTCAGGTCAGGGAGGGCCTGTAGATTCACCTTCTGGGTCTCCTGGCGCCCAGCCTTATCTTTGGAGTTAGTCCCCACTATGATGTCATGTGCACATGACATTACCCTCTCCTCCTGATGGGGCTCAACCCCCCTCCAGGGCCTTGCAAGGGAAAAGTTCTTGTGGGCAGGGGCCAACTTCATGGTGGCAATGGTCAGTTTAGGTTAGGATCCAGCAGCCTGAGGGAAACGCTTGTGGAAGGCGTCACCCAGATCTCAGGCATGCACACAGTCGCGCGCTGGAACCCAACTGTTCTCTGCAGCGTCAAAGCCCTTCCAGGATATCTGATACTTGAGTCTTCTTTTAACATGGCGGGAGGCAACTATTTCTTCCACCTCCCACTCTGGCGCCCCATCCACGAGATAGGCCTCAGGAGTCTCTGGTGGGGGCCCTCAAACAACGTTAGTTTGCTCTCATGAAACACAGAGAAGATCCAGAATGAGGGGGAGATCTAGCTGGTATGAGGCATGGTCCACCTTTCTAACAACGCGGTAGGGGCCAATCCTCTTCGGTCCCAGCTTCTTGCATGGCTGCTTGATAGAGATGTTATGAGCATCAAGCATCAAGAGATCACCTTCCTTGTATGCAGGACCCACTCAGCGCTTCCCATCAGCGTTCTCCTTATGCACCTGCATTGCCGCCTCCAAGCTTGTGGAAACCCCCTGGTGGACCTTCTTGAGTGTCTTGGCAAAGTCCACCACCGCTTCAACCTTAGACCCACAGCTGGGCTCCATGTTAAAGGCGGGGTTAAAGCCATGGCTGTCAAAAAACGGGGAACAACCAATCGAGGAGTGCAAGGTATTGTTGTAGCTAAACTGGGCCATGGGAAGGTGAAAAGCCCAATCTGAATGATCCGCGGTGGTGTAACACCGCAAGAACTGCTCCAAGAATTGGTTCACTTGTTCATTCTGCCCATCTGAATGAGGGTGATAGGCAGTTAAATGGCAGGGGCTAATCTGAAGAGTCTTACACAACTCTTCCCAAAAGACGGAGGTAAATTGGGGTCCCCAGTCACTAATAATCTCTTGGGGAACCCCATGGAGCGCAAACAAATGCGTGACGAAAAGCCTGGCTATCTCAGCTGAAGTTATTGAAGTTCTGCAAGGAATGAAGTGGACGAACTTTGTAAAATGGTCCACCACCACCATGATGGCATCGTAACCATCAGACACAGGTAGTTCCATAATGAAATCCACCAAGAGGGAAGTCCAGGGCCCTTCAGCTTTCTGGACTGGTACCAACAACCCCGCTAAAGTTGAAAATTTGGCTTCATTTGGTTGCAGATTAAACACTCCTTACAATAACGCCCCACCTGAGCAGCCAAGCCCTTCCAATTGTATGTGAGGCGTATTAACTTAACGTCTTTGCTTTCCCAGGATGTCCAATGGTGAGTCCATCATGATAGTCCCGGATGATTTTCATGAGAATTGGCCAGCGGGAACCCATAAGCCCTGAAACCGCACCATCTCTTTCTTTACGTGGTAGCCCCTGGAGAGATCCTCTTGATTTAACCTGCACTTAACAAGTAACATAGTATATTTGGCTGCTAGTGGCTGGGAAAGGACTACTTTCCTGATCATACTATATTCCTCCGCGTTTTCCAAAGGTGCAAGCGCTGGCCCGTTGGCCAGGGAGAGGGTCGGTGAGGCAGAAGTTTACCTGGAGCATTCATCACCTGTGTTTTGTGAACTTCTACCTCCTTGGGATCGGGTGCTAAAGCATGGTTGTGGCTCAAAGCATCCGCCAAACCATTATCCTTGCCCTTGGTGAACTCATATGTAAATGTGAATTGGGAAAGGGTCTCATGCCATCGGGTCTGCCATGGGGTTAGGACATGAGGAGAGCGGTAGTACAGCAAGGCACGGTGGTCTGTACGTACCCAGAAAGGTTAGGATGAGCCATGCAAGTGGTGATGCCAATAAGTCAGCGCCTTCACCACTGCTAGTAACTCCTTATCATAAACGGCGTAATTCAACTCTGAAAAAGACATTTTCCTAGAAAAATATCCCACCGGATGCTCTATCCCATCTTTGCCTACTTGTAACAAGGCAGCCGCTATGGCGAAGTTGGAGGCATCAGTAGTCCAATGAACTCCTTTGAAGGGTTGACATGGCGAAGAACAGACGTGGACAACATGGTGCACTTCACTGCTTGGAAAGCATCCTTCAAAATGGGGGATCACTGAAGCACCTTGGCACCACTAGCCTTGTATAAGAGAGCCGCCACCTCTGACAGATTTTGAGTGAACTTCTTGAGGAACGTACACGCCCCCAAAAAGCTCCTCAATTCCTTGACTGAGGAGGGGGTAGGCCACTCATGAATAGCCTTCTCCTTGTCGGGAGTTATCATGTGGCCCTGGTCAAACATGACGTTGCCCAGAAAATTGACCTAGGACTTGAAGAATTCACACTTGCTTATCTTCAGCGTAAGGCTCGCTGCCTTTAACCGCTCCACCACTTGCCAAAAATGTACTGCATGGGACTCCTGATCAGGGGAAAACACCAGGATATCATCCATGTATGCAACCGCGCATACCCAAACAAGTCCCCCTACGCTGCATCAATGCGGCGTTGAAAGATAGCATGGGCATTCTTAAGCCCAAAGGGCATGACCTGAAACTGGAATATTCCTTTTCTGGTTCAGAAGGCGGTTAACCACTCCTGGCCCTTCTTTTCTGGATCTGATTAAACGCATTGAGGCAATCCAGTTTGAAGAAGACCTTCGCCTTTTACACATAGCGTGCAATCTGTGAATCCAAAAGGAGGGTCTGAGGTCTGTTACAGTGATGTTGTTAAGGTTCCTGTAGTTCACACACAGGTGTAAAGTACCATAAGACGTCTCCACAAAGAGAAGTGGGGAGCATGCAGGGGAGGTACGCTGAAAAATCGCACCTTTAGCCAACTGTTCCTTCACCCACACATCCAACGCCTCTTCCTCCTGGACAGTCAATGGGTAAATGGGAGAAGATATACGCACCAGATCCACCATGAGCTTGAAGTCATAAATTGAACTCAAAGTGCTCAGGCAGTGCATTGGCGGATGCTGCATCAAAAGAGGATTCCAAACCCTTCAAGAAGGAAGGAATAGGAACCTCCACTGAGGGCTTCCGCAAAGGGGCAAGGCTAAAAGGGAGATAATGGGTCCAATGGGGCAAATTGCCCTGGGCGTTCTCTTCTGACAAAGGCAGAACTAAGGTGCGACCATTCTTCACAGTGGGGGATAGGGTATTCTCTTTCAAGTTGGTTCTAACGGCAAACTTTCGCCACCACTCCACACCCATAATGATAGGAAACATGAGGTTTTTGACCGCGCTGAAGTGATCTGACAAGTGGTACTTGCCAACCTGGTAGTCCACTGACCCAATGATCTTCAGAGTGGGAATACCTTGGGATGCCCCTTCCCTAACTATACCACCTGACAAGTAACTCTGTCCAAGGTAGTCAGATAGGTACTGGTCTATGAAGTTTTCAGAGGCGCCAGTATCCACCAAGATAGTGGTGCAAAGTTTCCCTAAAGGGGAGGAGAGGGTAGCAGTTTTAGAAAAAACCCGAAATGTTCTTTATTTATGGTAGACAATGACAACACCTCGCCAAAAATTTCTTCTGCTGGCTCAAGAAAGCCACCAGAGTATGTTTTGGCATCAAAAAATGGAGAGGGATAGTTGGCCACTCTTAATACTGAGGCCACATACCCCACCATGCCTTCTGAAGTTGCATATAATTTATCCTATTTAAACGGAGTTCTTTCTCTGCTTCCTGAGTGCCCCAGATCATGGTAGGGGTCAAACGAGGGTTCTCAGGGGTTATTTGATATACTGGAATAGGGTTCTCATCCAAGCCATAAAAGCTAATAAACGGCTCAGAGGGTTGGATAGTATTTTTGTCACAAAATGTGTTTTCTAAAGCTAATGACACTATTCCCCTAATTGCATCAGAATGCCTGACATTATCCATGGCCAACACCCCCATGCTCATCTGACCCAATTCTGATGACATCAGCTGAATGTGCAGGCAAAGGGAAACTCATTTATCTAATTTGAATTTACTAATTTCGGCGGAAAGTTGGGGAATCACGACTTTTGGACATCAAAGCATCAGTATCCACCAGGTACAAGCACAAAGGGTGGATACTTTCCAGTTGGAGGCAACCATAATAACGCCAAGTTGCCCCAACCTTCGGAAAAAGAGGAAACAGCCAGTGCAGCTAACAACAGCTGAAGCTCACAGCTGACGCCCACTGTTTCCACTTCAGAAAAGTTCCACACGGAAAAAGTTCATGCACATAAAAAGAGGTTGGTCGACTAATGTAAGGAGAGTGTCTATAAATCTCCTCTTCCCAGCGTGGCAGTGCACGGTGCACAAGGCCAACTCCAGGGAACTAGCCGTTAGTGCTAAAGTAATTAGAGCCCAGCAGAGGGTGCTGGAGCAATAACTACTTAGGCATAGAAGTGCGAGTTTTACAATAAAAAAACCCACCAAAAGCGATGCAGTGCACATAAAGAAAGGGGCTAAGAGACCCAGGTTGGAGGGAACCTGGGCGCACAAATGGTGCACAAGGTGATAGTTGCAATGTCTTTTCAATGGCAAGGTTAATGGAGTGTGAGATCTCCTTGAAGAGGTTCGCACACAGGAGTGTTCAGAATATCATAAAATTTTAAAATGTAAATGGAAATAGGTTTTTTGGGAAGTTGACCAACAAGGAATGTTGGTTGGGGAAAACACAATTAAGTGTCAATGGGGAAAATGGGTTTCGCTGCAGTGGACCCAAGCACTGATTCACCAATAGGGCAACGCTTCCATCCAAATTAGTTAAATAAGCCAAAACTGACTTCACATGATTGATTGATTGAAGTTTGATTTGACCCAAACACATTGTTTCATAAGTGGAACAGGTTTAAAAACCCCATTCCTCGACGAACTGAATGGAACTGTCTGCTTTAATTTGGTAAACCGTCCGTTTTAACGCCTGGACCATTGTGAGGGGATGGGCATTTGGCACCCCACTAGTCCTAACCTGGGCATATTTTGCCCAAATTTCAGCGTTGATCTAGGGTGTGCCTCAGATCATGGAGGGCTTGTAGATTCACCTTATGGGCCTCCTGGCGCCCATACTTATCTTTGTGGTTAGTCCCCACTATGATGTCATGTGCACATGATAATAGCAACACCAGATCTTGACAGTCAATGTTCCTGAAGTTCATCACAGTTACTGCATTCTGTCAGTCCTCATATCTGAACATCACCAATTGAATAAGCAAAAAAAACTCCTGTGCGTTATCTCAGTGCGATGTAGGTAGTTTTGGCATATTCTGAAATCTTTTTGTTGCTCCGCTAGCAGGGTATTCCTGCCTAATGACTCAAGCTAATGATAGGCGTACTTTTTTGAGACATCTCCAAAATTGCAGTGAAAGATTCAGCATATTTTATGGTGTTCATACTTTTCCAGCTGGACTTTTTTAAATCTTATTATTGCCATCATTCACCTCAATATGGGTTCAAGCGCACATGTTATTCTACATGATCCTCCAAGCACAGCATCCACGCCATGTCTTCCTTAACCTGGCAGAAAATTACATTATCCGCTTTTCATTCTTTTTAGATATAGGATCTCTTTGATTAACTCAGTCTCTCCATTTTAATGAGGTAACTTTTTCATTCAGATCATTATTGATTTTTTCCAACTTGTTCAATTTCCTCCTCATCTTTCACTACTAGCTCCTCCAGATTATCAAGTTTGTCTTATGATGCCAAGTCCAGCACATTCTTGTTAAAAGTATTTAATTCCATCCACAATTTCTTAAGTTCAGCCTTTAATGACATTGTGTTGATAATTTTCTAGGTACTCAGCCTAAGTATCATCTGCACCCCTGTAGTGAGCACCAAATGTAAACTTTTGAGATGCTCGCTTAAGCTCTAAAGTCTACTTCATAGTTTCTGGTTTGGGCGGTGAACCAGATTATTGATATAACAAATTGAGTTGGTAATAGTATAGAGAATATATACCCTCATTAATGTTTACACAATCAACTGATTCTTGTCTTTAACGCTAGATGGTGCTAACGATCTGCATTCTATCTTTAGAAGGTACTCTGATAACTCTTATCAACAACAAGAGAATTCTGCCCTTCAACTCTTATTGCAGAGATTCAAAGAACTTCACAAGCATTATTTTAACTAAGGTTATCCAATCCTTCAACTCCTATACCATAAGTTATCTAAAATAAATGTATAGCTGCTAAAATAATAAGTCTTTACTTTCTACTTTATCTTACTTAATTCAAGGATATTTATAGTTAATCTGGTGCCACCTATTATGTTGGCACCTCCTTGGGGAGATGGCCGCTGTCACCAATGGATTATTCTTATAAGTCACAACCTATGCAGATTTCTATTCTTTGATAGGTTTCGCTGTCTACTAAAATTATGACATCAATGAATTAAACTAATCAGGTTAACTTGCGAGTTGCTATCAGAAGCATTATTGACACTTCAGCAACAAGTAAATCCCAGAGTCAACCAGCGACAAATCTGATAAACTAATAATATTATATTACCAATAAATAAATTGGCAATCAAATAATATAGTAAAATACATTATTGGGGATGATCCCTGACAAACCATTAGCAATATGACAGAACCAAATCCTGGCGGGATCATATCTGACAGATTAGCTAATATTCATTCAGGACTAACTTCTAATAATAGTTATCATCTTCCTATGATAACTCATCCACTAAGGTGAATAACCTAGTGGCAAATTAGATTTTTCATAATTTGATTGGGTTGGATGATATGGGAATACATCCTAACAACATGATTATATAATTTTTAGAACCATTGATACAATTTTTTTATACATTGTATTGGTGATCTTTGTCTTGCCGCCTGTTCAAAACCAGCTTTCATCTCATAATTAAAACCCACTGCTAACCTACCTATTAAGTAATCTTACTCATGATAAGACAATTCTTCTCAAGAAGTCCCAACATCTGCAATATACCCATATACACCTCTCATATGTTGGGTTACCTAATGGTGTATTTATTCATGGCTCATTTTAGTCATAAACTTGGACAATACTCTTACATGCCAATAATATCCAAGTACTGTTGGTTAGTCTCCTGTAACCACCTCTGACTTGTTTAAGCTTTAGGTCCCTCATAACTCATCTATATACTAAATGAGCACTGAAATTGGTTCATGACATCAGTACAAGATGTCATGGATGAAGCACAAGTAAGATAGATGGTATTTTTTAAACCTCTGAAAGGATCTTTTACAATAATCAACTATCCATGAGAGATGAATTTCATGAAACGTTATTAGCTTGTGAGGACTTTGAATAAAGCCCTTTTATAGCTGCCAGTGACTTAAATAATTTCAACATGATCTAATTATATTTATACCATCCAGCTGTAATAATTTGATAGTCAGTGATGATGAAAAAAAGTTCAGTATACCCTGTGGCTACCATATTGATTCTATAGCCACCTACAATAGCTGAACTCAGCCTAGTGCTAATTATAAATATTTTATTGTGGATACTCCCTATCATATTAATCTTCTCTTTTCAGCATCATCGCCAAGCTTGATTAAAACCAAATTTAGCAAACATCTATTTTTAGAGAATAATTAGGGCATTTAGAGTGGATGCTATAAGTTGGTACCACCACTTGAACCTCAAACAAACAGATATAAAAATGCAGCAGATATCTAGTGAGCACCAAGGACTTTACATTTAATCAGGAAGCAGAGATTGAACAAGGAAGAACTAAAGTTAAAGTAAAAAAGTTCTCCTGTTAAATGAAGCTATTACATCCCAGAGCTTGAGCAGATGGACTTAACAATGAAAACTTAACAGAAGAAGCATTTGATGTGGAGTTCCAGAAGATTGAGATTACTGATGATACCACATATTTTTATTATTATCTCATTTCACATATCTTCCAAGAAGTATATTAGTATCTTTATAATTTATAAATTAGTATTTTCTCAGCATCTTAGGACTTTCTTGACTTTTATTTCATTTTAGTTTTAGTAAAGGTCTTCATTAGCCATTGTAGAATTGGTTTATTTTATCTAACCGAGGTAAGCTGACCAGGGGATGGACATTACCAAATATACATAAAACTAAGGAGATAAATGACAAACGTAAAATTAGGCACCCCAGGGTACTCAAGTTACCCCTGTTGCCAGCGGGACTGCCAGGTATGGGAGGTTGGTGCACTATTCTGAGGGGTTTCCCCTGCTATGGAACAAGTGTGAAGGAAAGGGTCTGTGTGGAGAACTAGAGTGGGAACCATGATTCTATGAGCGCTTTTTGCCTTGGTCTCATATATCCATAGAGCCAGGCTTGGAAGTGCTCTAGTAAGTGGACATGAAATCTGTTAATAACCTCATGAATGGTTGGGACCGTGCCCTTGAATGCATCCAATGCAATTGTGTGTATTGTCCACATTGCAATGGGTATTATTATGGAGCGGAGGGTAGATGGGATTGGTGACTTGATCTGGAGCGCGAAGATACTTTTTGATATTGAGAATTCCTGTTCGTTTTGGATCCTAAGCAGGCATGCGACTTCCTGCCATATAGCTTTGGTTGGGGGGCATGTTTCTAGGCGGTGATGTAGGGATCCCTCCCCTCCACATACTGCACATGTTTTGTGGAGGGAGTTGGAAAGGTCCGCCATCTTATAGGTCCTTCTCAGACAGCGCCAGGCGTTTGCTCTTATCTTTGGCTGTAGGAGTGGGTGGTGAGTCATTTTCCACATTGCTTTCTGTGTGGTTAAATCATAGGGAATGTCCAGCATGTCTAGGTATTCTATCCTAGCTATGCTTGGGGTTGTTGCGAGCATATCCCTCTGGGGGTGGTTTTCTGGGTTTCTTAATTTGAATTGGGGGCTGGGTCGTCCCCTTCCCTGTAAGATACCCATGTTCTCTATGGTCCATACCATACGGCGGATAGTTTGGAGGATATGTTTGAAATGAGGGGAGGTTCCATGCGGACCTGTTGCAGTAGGGTGCTTGGCAAGGTATGAAAGTAGTCTGGGTGAACTATGTGGGTTGGTTTATTTGAGCGCCTGTGCAAAGTTAGTCCTTGCTGCTCTGGACCAATGCTGTTGCGGGAGGTCTGGAGCAATGATTTCCTTTATCCAGGTACCTAGGATGTGATTGGCATGGCTCTCAAAATCTATTAGTCCCATGCCTCCGCTTGAGCGTGGGCCAAATAGTGTTTCCATCCGTATAGGAGGGTGAGAGCCAGGCCATAGCCAGCCCAAGATAAGCGCGCGAATTGCAGTTATAAAGGTAGGTGAGAAGGCTATCGCATGGGCCTGGTACCACAGTATTGGGAGGAAGAGCGAGTTAGCAACTGTAACTCGTCCTTTTAGTCCTGGGGTTCTTCCCTTGAGGGAGGCAACGAGTTTGGATACCCGTTGTAACAGGTTACTTTCCATTGTCTCATTAGCATACCCCCTGATTCTAGCCAGATTCCAAGGTGTCGGACAGGAGTGGTGGTGGGAGGTGTTGCAAAGGGTAAAATAATTGGGTTTTTTCTTTGTGTGTTGGTATGAGGTTCTGATGTTGTGGCCCAATTGTTTGTGTATTTGCCTAAGAGGATGATTTCTGTCTTCCTTTTGTTGAGCGATGCATTGCTCACCTTGGAGTATTCCTCTAGAGTGCGTTCCAGCTGTCAGGCATCTTCATTGTTTGCTATACCTGCTACGCAGTCATCCGCAAAGGACAGTATCTTGACTGTTGGTTGTCCTTGTGCAGTTATCCCCATGAGATGTGAGTCAGTTACTCAGAGGAGCGGGTCAAAGCTGAAATTGTATAGCAGTGGGCTGAGGGGATCCCCTTGTTTGAGCCCTCTGTGTAGTTTGATATTGTTTGTTAGGAATCCAGGGCCGCATACAGCCATGGTTGCAGATTCTGTTAGGAGCATCGCCCATTTTATGAATCTTGGTGGGAGATTGAAGGCATATAGACATTCTTTTAGGTATGGCCAGCTAACACGGTCATACGCCTTTTCCTGATCCAAGAAGACCAGGACACCAGTTGCTTTGGATTGGCAAATGTTTGCAACAGGGTGTATGTTGTTCCAGATTGAACGCCCTGGTATAAACCCAAACTGGTTGGGTGATAGGACGTCAGATGAAATTGCGCCTAATCTAGATGCTAAAAAATTGTTAGAATTTTTGTGTCAGCGTTGAAGAGTGCAATTGGGCGCCAGTTGGCCAGGTCCAACTTGTCACCCTTTTTATACAAGGTTATAACGTAGAATTCATGGCCTCCTGGTAATAGGCGTGTTTTCAACAAGCTCTAGTTCATTGACGCCAATAGGAGGGGGGCAATTTGTTAAAAATATTTTTGTAAAATTTGTAGGGTATCCCATCAAGCCCTGGGCATTTCCTACGTGGTGCACCACGAATTGTCTCCAAAAGCTCTTCCCGTGTAATAAAGGATAGTATATTGTAATTTGGTGGTGTACTTTGTATCTCAGCAGTTTGTATAAATTCTTTAATTTTTTGTGAATCTGTTGGTGTTTCACGATATAATTTGGTGTAGTAGCGGTGTACTTCCACCTTGACCTCCTCAGGGTCAGTTGCCATGGTGCTGTTGGTCTTGCGGACCTGTGTGCATGCGGGCTGGTTTCTGTGGGAGTGGAATTGGCAGAAAAAGTATGTCAAACAGGTTTCACCTTCCTTTATGAACTTACCTTTGTTTGATACTTTGATTCTGTGTTGGTGTTCAAAGATGAGATTGTTAAGTTGGGCTGAAATTTCTGCCCATTTGCATCCCTAATTAGGGCTATAGCCAGATCTCAGAGTATTTATCTCCAGGTGGTCTAGTTCTGCCAAGGTATGCTTGATTGTGGCTGTGTCCGCGGTGTAATTGCGTGATGCAATATGTCAAAAATTGTTGAATAAATTTTTTTGAAACTTTCCCATGTTCTGATGGGATCCGAAGTGAATGGGGCTGTGAATTCTGGGTTTGTAGCCTTGTTTTCAACCCAGTCAGATATCTCTGGCAATTTTATATTTTCTGGGTGAAGCTTTCTCCAAGGCAACACCTGTGTGTGGGATTGGGTTGGCGCTAACTGCACCATAACTAATTGGTGTTCAGAAAAATTGATCTTTTTTGTTATAAATCTGGAGATTCTTGAGTGGTGGAATTGCAGGATGAGGATGTGGTCAATGTGACTCATCGATATGAGCGCTCCCTTGCATATGTTGGGCTGCGTCATGTGGGGAAGGAGTAGTGAATTTGGGGGAAGAGCATCCTGTAAGCCAAGAGATGCCTTCATTGTGCGGAATCAATGTGTCCAGGTGGGTATCCCCTGGGATTAGGCCATCGATCTGTATTGGGGTTATCCCAGCAGTTGAAATCGCCTAACATAATGGTATCTGGTGGTAGGATGAGAGTAGGGATGTTTTCAAAAAATTGTTTTCTCTCAGTTGCAGTGCACAGTGCATAGACACATGATATTAAAATTATTTCCTCTTGACACATGATTGTTGCTACCAAGACTTGACCATGCAAGTGTGACGACGAATATGTAATTTTAAATTTTTTGTTGTTTTGGACGATCACCCCACAGTGAGACGTCCATACTGATTGTGATGGTGCGACCCTGGTTGACCAGGATTCTTCTTCCCCTTGTAGGCAGTGGGTTTCTTGGATGGCCAAGATGTCTACAAGGGTTTTTCGCAGGAATGCCAGCTTTTTGGCTTGGGACATATGAGCCCTGGCTCCTGCGATGTTTAGCGTCCCTATTGACACTGAGGTGCCCGCGGCGTCTCAGGAGTGGTTGGGAGGGCCCTCTGGCCCTATCCCACCACAGCTCATATTGGCCATGCTCCGCATCTGTACTCCAACTCTTTCACTGCCATTGTTGGTTCCTTTGATCTGACCCAATGATAAAATGGAATTACGGTTTTTTGCATTTGCATCAACTTTTCCTGCACAGGTCTCATTTTGATTTGATGCGGATTGTTGGTTGGATTTTGTATTTTTGAGGTTCAATTTTCGGTGAATTGTGCACCGCATTTTCGCCCAAATTGCGGTTGCATTGTTCCTCAATATGTTCATGACTGATGTCACTTTGTGACTCATTCAGGTTACTGTGAAAATTTTTGACCTGGGCATATTGTTCTGATTGGTTTGTTCAGTGAATATCCAAAATAATTTCCCAAATTTGTCCAGGGTTAATGGCAGACTCCACGTGTGCCACCGTTTTGGTTGCTGCTCTCTTGCGGGCTTTTTGTGCTGATTTACATTGTTTACTTGTAACTGGGTCCACGATGGAGTATAGTTCATCTTCCCCTCAGCGGAATGGGTGGTGACCATCAGTCATTTTGGCGAAGTTTTCGATATCTTCATCCATTGCTTCCTCACGAAAATCATTTTCCATTAAGCCCTCTTTCACAGGGTATGCATGTTCCTTGTGGCCCAGTGAGCCACAGTGGTTGCAAATGGGTGGTGCGCGCTCTGGTGTAACTTGGAACGCGGCTGACTGGCCCCCATCTTCAAAGTGAAATTCTGCTGTGTGGGGAATTCTGGATAAGTCCTCTTCCACTTCTGGGAAGGGATTAATTTCAGCGATAGCTTTGCCCGTGCACAGGTTGGGCATCAGGCGAAATTGCTGTAATTTGAGTTGCTGAATTTCTTCATAGGCCACGAGACCTTTGCAGAGCTCCTCCTCAATTACCTTATGAGGAAGGTTGGTGGGGAGCGAGTCAAAAGAGATGAACAAAGTTTCGCTTTGTTTCATCTGGTGCATGCAGTGCGCACAATTTTTTTGCCCTCAGGGAGGGCAATTTCCACACAGACTTTTGCTGTGGCATTGGCTTCATTGGCTGTTTCAAACCAATATCGATCCAGCTGCAGCCCATGTTGTTGGTGGCTACGTACACTGCGTGAGGGAAAAGTGAGGGCTGTGCCTCACATGTTTTCTCCCTCAGGGTCAGTGACTCATCCCCAAGGAAGAGTCTGATCCCATGTTCCACCTTTGATAAGGGTTGGTTGAACTGAATATACATATATTGTGCATGCTTTACAGTGAATACCATAAACCCAGATGGTGTCTGAGTTTGCTATTTCTTTGCAGATTGGGTTCCTGGTCCCCCTCCAGGGCGTTTCTTGCCCTTAGTTGCACCATTAAGTGCACCGCTCGCCGTGACGCTCACCCATATTGTATTATTTTTATTGATAGAGTCGCCCATCTTTCCTGTGTGTGATTATCCAAATTTGCTGTTCAAATCAAATCATAGTAACTAAAGTGATTGTTATAAGAAAGAAAAGCTCTTTATTTATTTTTATAAATACAGCTACTTTTCGCTGTCCCAAGTCATCTGCAATAAAAAAACCTATTGTAGAATCTGTTTAGAGAGCATCATCAGCAACAGGCTTAGTCTTCTTGTAAAATACACTCATTATAAGACATTTTGTGAATTATGATTATTGAATTGGTGCAGAGGCGTTGTAAAAAAATGCACAGTTTGAGGTGCACACAATACAAAGGTACCTGTTTTAAGACAGTGACCTTAAAACACTTAAATCAAACCTTAAATTCATGGAAAAGTTTTATTAGAACAAAAATAAGTACACTATAATTTCATATACATAAAGTGGCTAAGTTCTTAAGGTTTATAATCTTAGTCATAGATTGCTGTGGAAGCAACAGTAGTAACAAGATCACCTTCAAAATGATATTCCCTTCTAGATATGCTATAATAAATCACAGGGTTCTCTTTGGTGCAATATTGGCAACTGAGCTGCACTTAGGATTTTTATAATAGTTGCATATAGCATACATAAAAGAACAAAGAAACGATTTCCTAGGCCTTAGGAATTTACAAAATATAGTACTCTATTGATTCCAAACAATATAAGACAATTTTCTTGGATAGTAAAAACAATATTGATGCTTTTCTTTCTTGTAACAATCACTTTAGTTACTACAATTCGATTCAAACAGCAAATTTGGATAATCACACACAGGAAAGATGGGCGACTTTAATAACAAAAATAATAAAACATGGGCGAGCGTCGCAGCAAGCGGTGCACTTAATGGTGCAACTAAGGGCAAGAAACGCCCTGGAGGGGGACCAGGAACCCAAGCCATATAAAAATCGCAAACTCAGACACCATCTGGGTTTATGGTATCTACTGTAAAGCATGCGCAATACATGTACATTCAATTCAACCAACCTTTGTCAAAGGTGGAACATGGGATCAGACTCTTCCTTGGGGATGAGTCACTGACCCTGTGGGAGAAAACATGTGAGGCACAGCCCTCACTTTTCCCTCACGCGGTGTACGTAGCCACCAACAACATGGGCCGCGGCTGGATTGATATTGGTTTCGAAACAGCCAATGAAGCCAATGCTGCAGCAAAAATCTGCGTGGAAATTGCCCTCCATGAGGGCAAAAAAATTGTGTGCACCACGCGCACCAGATGGAACAAAGCAAAACTTTGTTCATCTCTTTTGACTTGCTCCCCACCAACCTTCCTCATAAGGTAATCGAGGAGGAGCTCTGCAAAGGTCTTGTGGCCTACGGAGAAATCCAATGACTCAAATTACAGCGATTTTGCTAAATGCCCAACCTGTGCACGGGCAAAGCTATTCCTGTAATCAACCCCTTCCCAGAAGTGAAAGAGGATTTATCCAGAATTCCCCGCGCAGAAGAATTTCACTTCACAGATGGGGGCCAGTCAGCTGCATTCTGAGTTACACCAGAACGTGCAATACCCATTTGCAACCACTGTGGCTCACTGGGCCACAAGGAACATGCATGCCCTGTAAAAGAGGGCTTAATGGAAAATGATTTTTGTGAAGAAGCTATGGACGAAGATAATGAAAACTTCACCAAAATGACTGATGGCCACCACCCATTCCGCTGGGGTGAAGATGGACTATACTCCATCGTGGACCCAGTTACAAGTAAACAATGTAAAGCAGCACAAAAAGCCCGCAAGAGAGCAGCAGCCAAAACGGCGGCACACGTGGAGTCCGCCATTAACCCTGGACAAATATGGGGGGATATTTTGGATATTCACTGAACCAACCAATAAGAACAATATGCTCAGGTTGAAAATTTTCACAGTAACCAGAGTGAGCCACAAAGCGTCATCAGTCATGCACATACTGAGGAACAATGCAACCGCAATTTGGGTGAAAATGCGGTGCACAATGCAACAAAGTTGAACCTCAAAAATATAATATCCAATCAACAACCTGCATCAAATTAACATGAGACCTGTGCAGGAAAAGTTGACACAAATGCAAAAAACCGCAATTCCCTTGAATCATTGGGTCAGATCAAGGGAACCAACAATGGCAGTGATAGAGTTAGAGTACAGATGCGGAGCATGGCCAAAATGAGCTGTGGTGGGATAGGACCAGAGGGTCCTCCCAACCGCTCCTGAGGCGCTGCAGGCACCTCAGTGTCAATAGAGACATTAAACATCGCGGGAGCCAGGTCTCATACGTCCCAAGCCAAAAAGCTGGCATTCCTGCAAAAACCCCTTGTAGACATCTTGGCCATCCAAGAAACTCACTGTCTAAAAGGGGAAGAAGGATCCTGGTTAACCAGGGTTTCACCATCACAATCAGTATGGACGCCTCACTGTGGGGTGATCATCCAAAACAACAAAAAATTTTAAATACAAATTTGTCATCACACTTGCATGGTCGAGTCCTGGTAGCAACAATCACATGCCAAGATGAAATAATTTTGTTAGCATGTATCTACGCACCGTGCACTGCAACCTATAGAAAAAAAATTGAAAAAATTTCTACTCTCACCATCCCACTAGATATCATCATGTTAGGCGATTTCAACTGCTAGGATAACCCTAGTACAGATCGATGGCCTAATCCCAGGGGATACCCACCTGGACACATTGATTATCGCACAATGAAGGCATCTCTTGGCTTACAGGATGCTCTTCCTCCCAATTCACTACTCCTTCCCCACATGACGCGGCCCAACTTATGCAAGGGAGCGCTCATATCGATGAGTCACATTGACCACATCCTCATCCTGCAATTCCACCACTCAAGAATCTCCAGATTTATAACAAAAAAGATCAATTTTTCTGAACACCAATTATTTATGGTGCAGTTAGCGCCAACCCAATCCCACACACAGGTGTTGCCTTGGAGAAAGCTTCACCCAGAAAATATAAAATTGCCAGAGATATCTGACTGGGTTGAAAACAAGGCTACAAACCCAGAATTCACAGCCCCATTCACTTCGGATCCCATCAGAACATGGGAAAGTTTCAAAAAAATTTATTCAACAATTTTTGACATATTGCATCACGCAATTACACCGCGGACACAGCCACAATCAAGCATACCTTGGCAGAACTAGACCACCTGGAGATAAATACTCTGAGATCTGGCTATAGCCCTAATTAGGGATGCAAATGGGCAGAAATTTCAGCCCAACTTAACAATCTCATCTTTGAACACCAACACAGAATCAAAGTATCAAACAAAGGTAAGTTCATAAAGGAAGGTGAAACCTGTTTGACATACTTTTTCTGCCAATTCCACTCCCACAGAAACCAGCCCGCATGCACACAGGTCCGCAAGACCAACAGCACCATGGCAACTGACCCTGAGGAGGTCAAGGTGGAAGTACACCGCTACTACACCAAATTATATCGTGAAACACCAACAGATTCACAAAAAATTAAAGAATTTACACAAACTGCTGAGATACAAAGTACACCACCAAATTACAATATACTATCCTTTATTACACGGAAGGAGCTTTGGGAGACAATTCGTGGTGCACCACGTAGGAAATGCCCAGGGCCTGATGGGATACCCTACAAATTTTACAAAAATATTTTCAACAAATTGCCCCCCTCCTATTGGCGTCAATGAACTAGAGTTTGTTGGAAACACGCCTATTACCAGGAGGCCATGAATTCTACGTTATAACCTTGTATAAAAAGGGTGACAAGTTGGACCTGGCCAACTGGCGCCCAATTGCACTCTTCAACGCTGACACAAAAATTCTAACAATTTTTTAGCATCTAGATTAGGCGCAATTTCATCTGACGTCCTATCACCCAACCAGTTTGGGTTTATACCAGGGCGTTCAATCTGGAACAACATACACCCTGTTGCAAACATTTGCCAATCCAAAGCAACTGGTGTCCTGGTCTTCTTGGATCAGGAAAAGGCGTATGACCGTGTTAGCTGGCCATACCTAAAAGAATGTCTACATGCCTTCAATCTCCCACCAAGATTCATAAAATGGGCGATGCTCCTAACAGAATCTGCAACCATGGCTGTATGCGGCCCTGGATTCCTAACAAACAATATCAAACTACACAGAGGGCTCAAACAAGGGGATCCCCTCAGCCCACTGCTATACAATTTCAGCTTTGACCCGCTCCTCTGAGTAACTGACTCACATCTCATGGGGATAACTGCACAAGGACAACCAACAGTCAAGATACTGTCCTTTGCGGATGACTGCGTAGCAGGTATAGCAAACAATGAAGATGCCTGACAGCTGGAACGCACTCTAGAGGAATACTCCAAGGTGAGCAATGCATCGCTCAACAAAAGGAAGACAGAAATCATCCTCTTAGGCAAATACACAAACAATTGGTCCACAACATCAGAACCTCATACCAACACACAAAGAAAAAACCCAATTATTTTACCCTTTGCAACACCTCCCACCACCACTCCTGTCCGACACCTTGAAATCTGGCTAGAATCAGGGGGTATGCTAATGAGACAATGGAAAGTAACCTGTTACAACGGGTATCCAAACTCGTTGCCTCACTCAAGGGAAGAACCCCAGGACTAAAAGGACGAGTTACAGTTGCTAACTCGCTCTTCCTCCCAATACTGTGGTACCAGGCCCATGCGATAGCCTTCTCACCTACCTTTATAACTGCAATTCGCGCGCTTATCTTGGGCTGGCTGTGGCCTGGCTCTCACCCTCCTATACGGATGGAAACACTATTTGGCCCACGCTCAAGCGGAGGCATGGGACTAATAGATTTTGAGAGCCATGCCAATCACATCCTAGGTACCTGGATAAAGGAAATCCTTGCTCTAGACCTCCCGAAACTGCATTGGTCCAGAGCAGCAAGGACTAACTTTGCACAGGCGCTCAAATTAACCAACCCACATAGTCCACCCAGACTACTTTTATACCTTGCCAAGCACCCTACTGCAACAGGTCCGCATGGAACCTCCCCTCATTTCAAACATATCCTCCAAACTATCCGCCGTATGGGATGGACCATAGAGAACTTGGGTACCATACAGGGAAGGGGACGACCCAGCCCCCAATTCAAATTAAGAAACCCAGAAAACCACCCCCAGAGGGATATGCTCACAGCAACCCCAAGCATAGCTAGGATAGAATACCTAGACATGCTGGACATTCCCTATGATTTAACCACACAGAAAGCAATGTGGAAAATGACTCACCACCCACTCCTACAGCCAAGGATAAGAGTAAACGCCTGGCGCTGTCTGACAAGGACCTATAGGATGGCGGACCTTTCCAACTCCCTCCACAAAGCATATGCAGTATGTGGAGGGGAGGGATCCCTACATCACCGCCTAGAAACATGCCCCCCAACCAAAGCTATATGGCAGGAAGTCGCATGCCTGCTTAGGATCCAAAACGAACAGGAATTCTCAATATCAAAAAGTATCTTCGCGCTCCAGATCAAGTCACCAATCCCATCTACCCTCCGCTCCATAATAATACCCATTGCAATGTGGACAATACACACAATTGCATTGGATGCATTCAAGGGCACGGTCCCAATCATTCATAAGGTTATTAACAGATTCCATGTCCACTTACTAGAGCACTTCCAAGCCTGGCTCTATGGATATATGAGACCAAGGCAAAAAGCGCTCATAGAATCATGGTTCCCACTCTGGTTCCTCCACACAGACCCTTTCCTTCACACCTGCTCCATAGCAGGGGAAACCCCTCGGAGTAGTTCACCAACCCCCATAACTGGCAGTCCCGCTGGCAACAGGGGTAACTTGAGTACCCTGGGGTGCCCAATTTTTATATTTGTTAGTTATTCTCTTAGTTTCACATATATTTGGTAATGTCTGTCCCCTGGTTGGCTTACCTCGGTTAAATAAAAAACAATATTGATGATGCGTTTATCAGTGCTGAGATGTAAAGTATTAATAATAGGATGCACAATTCATTTGTACATGGCTGCTGGCCGAAGGTAATGTGATGTTCATTGGCAATTCAGAAGTTAGTGCCGCTGAGATGGAGAGGGAGCAATTGTACATTAAAAATTTTTATTTGGTCATAGTCCCCGATAAAATTTATGGTAACATTATTGGTGATGTGGCTCAACAAAGTTAAAAGTATTTCAGATAGTAGATTGAATTTGGCTAGCAGCCAGACTAATGAAATCATTAATTTAGTTTTAGCTAGATATATGAATTAAGTAAATAATATATTTGTTCTGATGGTTGTTGTATTAAAGCACAACTTTCCCACTTGACCAAACATCAGGGTACAGAAATTGAGTGGGGACATTTGGTTTATTGAGAATCTGAGGCCATAAGGCTGGAGCTCTTCTGACAGTTTAAAAGCTTAGCATGCACCCTATTATTTAGCAGCCCCTAGTGGGATCGTTCAGAGTATAGGCATCAATAGATGTCTTCCTTATAATTTTTAAGGTTTCTTTCCAAATATTAAAATTGCTAGTCCAAGCAAAGCCATGGCTATCATAAATTAAGAACCAACTCTCCTACATAAGAAGTAGGTAAGGTCTATTGTTCTTTAATTTTGCTTCCAAGACTTGATTTTCTGAGCTAGCGTATTGGAGTATGCTTCACTTTATTGCTGGATTAATGTCTGAGCTAGTTTTTTAGGTTTTAATTTGTATCTCAGGTTTTCTTCATTGATACATGATTATAAAATTGAGGATAGCGCATAATGCCTCCAATATGATAATTGAAACAATGAGAGCCCTGTATCCAAGTGATTTTCAATATTTTATGCAAAAAAAGGGCTGAGGGGAAGAAAACTTTCAGTTGGACGCATTGCAATTAAACAATTTCCTAAGGATGCCAACAAGAGTACCATTTACACAATTTAGAGTACCGTTGGTTTTAGTGTGATAGGGCATCGACATAACCTTGTATAAACCCATCAATTTATTGAATTCAGAAATAGTATGAGATCCTAAGTTTTTAGTCTCATTATTGATTAACATAAACTGTAGGAAACCAAGGTGAAATTTTTAAAATAAACTTAGCTGACATCATACCGTCCTAGTCCTTGCTTTTGGCCTCCACCCACTTAGTGAGGTAATTGATGTCCATATTTATACTTAAATTTTCACACAACTGTCAAGCAATGGACCTACAACGGTGACCAATACAGTGTTCCAAGAAAAATTTGGTCATATACTAATAAAAACTCTTTGGTATGGGGCTTTAGCTTGACATTCCTTGCATCAGTTAAGAGTCACATGAATATCAAAAGGCACCGATTCCCAGTAGTAGTGTGATTTACCTGTTCAAGTTTTCTATTCAATGAACTATTCTTTTCTGCCTTATGGAACGAGATGATCAAATCAGTCCACTCAGTGAGCCTGATATATAAAGTGTTGTTCATCAATATACTTGCAGAGTTTCCCATAATTAACAAGGGTAGACTTTTATAGCTTTTTAAAGTGTTTTGAACCTCCTCAGGTTTATTACCATTTTCTTAGTTAACATTTTTAAACAATTCATTAGCCATATCAGCCGTTAAGGCTATGGTGGGCAATTGTGAAACTTATTCATCTCTTTGGTGTTTACCATTAGGCTGGTGCTATAATTTGAAGTTAAAATCTTGTAGTTTTAAAGCCCATCAGGCCGGCTGCCCTTCTAAATCCTTAAGATAATGTAACTAGAAAGCAAAAATGTGGTCAGTCACTATTGTGACGTGCACCCTGTGGACATGTACTCAAAATTACATGCGTAGATGATGGTCAGAAATTCCTTCTCTATTATCATGTAAATTTTCTTTATGCACGTCCAATGCTTGGTTAAAATAAGCCATTGGGTGCTCAGCTTCCTTGACATCAACTTGTGATAACACCGCCCACTACAGAAGTAAGGGATGCGTCTGTTTGAATAATAAGTATATTATCAAATTTTAGGTAGATGAGTATTGGCGCTTTGGTGAGTCAAAGCCTCAACTTGTTAAAGGCTGACTGGTTGTTTTCCGCCCACTTATAATTGTATGCTCTTCTCAAGGAGGTGAAATAATGGTTCAATTATCTTAATAAAATATTTGACAAACCAGAAGTAGTAACTGATCCTCCCAAAGAAGCTTGAATGCCACTCTTGCTACTCAACCATGTCAATTAGTAATTGCCTCAACCTTTGCCAGCTGGGGGCTATACGTCATACTTTCCATGACAAACCTCAGATACTCAAGTTGTCCTTGGAAGAAGTTTCATTTGCATGGATTGATTTTATGATCATCCTTGTAAATGATGTTAAAGTCTTCTTTCAAGTGTTGCATATGCTCAGTTAGTTTAGAGGGAAACGTTTATATCATACAGATATATTAAAACACAGGAGATTCTTTAATCGCCTAAGATGCTGTCCAAGGCTTTCTAAAAATTTGTGGGGCGTTTCACAGTCCTTGTGGAATCCCTGTATGTTAGTAATTGCCTTGGGCTATGATCATGGCACACTTCTCCTGTTAATATTTTTTGTTAGCTCAATCTGCTGATAGCCAGGAACTAGATCCATGGTTGAAAAGTATTACGCACCACTTGAGCTGTCTAGAGAATCATCAATGGTGGTTTTGAATATGGTTCCTATTTTATAACACTTCTTGACTTCCTATAAAATAATTAATAAGCGATTTTTTGTCCTTCTTTTTAAAAGTCAAAACCAGCAAGGCCAAGGACTCTTGGAGGGCACTAACATCTCTAGTCACATAAGCCAGATTATCTCTTTGTTGACAACTTCATTATACGCCTTTATATATATAGTATGATCATCCAGAATGGCTCTTGATTACTGTTATTGATTTTTAATTAAAACATCTTGTTCACAGCTCAAATCTAAGGAATCCTAGCAACAATGATACTATATCTTTCAAAAAAATTAGCTCTTGATCCTTTTTGTTCTAAGTTAAACCAAAGAGGAGTTCCCAGAGCAATAGGAAACACAGATTGGCATTTGTTGCCATCAAGTCCAAGTTCATCCAAATTATAAAATTATGAATACTTTGCATTTCATCAACTGGTAAAGCATGGACAAAAGTAACAATTTGGTGTTGCTTATTTTAAATAGGTGGGAAAAATAGCTAAAAGCACCTGTATTTCGCCATGGTTGGGAAGGATAAACCCAGGAGCGGAAACAGGTCCTAAATTTGACTGATAGAATTGTGCTAGTACTATGCTGTACAACTCTTATAGAATCTTTAATTTATTCTGGTTCCCATAGTGGTTTATTGGCCTGTCAGTAATGGTATACTTTGTTTAGCTCTTACAAGGATGGTATTTGATTCCAGGATCTGGTTGGAATGTTGCCTGATAAAGCCAATCATCCTCTGATAACTAATTGGCGCTATACCATCATTAAAGGTGAGGTTAACAAATCTAAAACCTAAAGGTGCAACCCCTTTGTTCTTTTAAACTGTAAAATAGTGGTTATTTTTCCTAGTTTTAGAGTTTTTCTTAAAACTAGCCTTAATCCCAAGATCATCATATGAGAGTTTCCAATAAGAAAGCCATAAATTTGATTGAGTAACACTTTATTAGGAGAAGTTACTAAAAGAGAGACAAATTGCAGTTCCATTGCACTATAAAATCCTCCAGTTCTATTTTGTGGGACCCTGCAGTACTATATATTTAGTAGAGTATTTCTAGAGCAATTAAAATCTTTTTCACTAATTTAGTAAATACAATATTGAATCGTTCTCCACTGTCTACAATAGCTCTTATTTTAAGCTTATTTGATGTTTTAAAACTATAAGTAAACTCATTAAAATAAACATCAGAAAATTATTGTTTTGACATCCATATTGTCAGATTGACCTATAGATGTTTAAAGGTCTATACATAAAAGAGGGCTTAAATTTTAACACCCATTATTGGTATGGTCACTTTTTCCTGTTCCTCTTGTGAGTATCAACAGCATGTCACTGGAAGCTTTAATTTTTCCAACTTTTGAACATAAGGCTTTAATATTACTTTCTGCGCAATTTTGGCTTTTCGTTCTTTCTGTAAGCAGGTGTTCATCTATAAAATTTCATCAGCTATAAATTGATGGAACACTGGGAACTTAAAGTCGTCATCTTAAAAATCCTTAGAATATGGTTGAACTCTGAGTTTTCTTTATCTTGGATTTCTCTTGGGTGGTGAAAATTAGAAAATTCCTATTCTACTCTTCCCTATCTTTTACCAAGTCTTTATCAGTCACTTACTTCACATCTTAATAACTATGTTTTGCATATATAGCAGGGTAAGTATTAGCATAATGCCCTAGTTTTGTTCATATGTGACAGGTGGCCTGATTGATATCAGGCATATCAATAGAGGGCTATATGCCCAGATTTTAGTCTTTCTTTGGGAGATGCCCCTATTGTGTACTTTCTGATGTTTCCTATTAGCTTTAGTTGGGCACCCAAAAGTAGCGGCGCATTGGTGGAGATATCTTACCATCTGGAATGTTAAGCATTTCATTCAAATCTGATAGCAAACCACATTACTATCTTTTGTAGGGCTCATGTAAAATGGCAAAGACAAACTGAGCATTAAAGCTTTTTGAAATTTGGTCCTAAATAGCATCTTTGCCTCATTTTAAAATATAGGAAAAACTGTCACTGTTTCATCCTTTCTAAAGGAATAATTAGGGAACTCCGTCTTCTAGGTAATCATCCTTTTTGCTCCTCCAGACTCTAGAATAGTGAGATCTTTGGCATTAGATAAGCCAATCTGACATCTTGGAAAAAATTTTAGCATACCTAATTTCTGGATTTCTGAATCAAGGGAGGTCAATAAAGTCTCTAACTTAGTGGTCCTTGGATATCCTCCATACTAATCGCAAAAAATGATAATTGTGCAAGTTTTATGTTATTGGAAAACTAATTAAGCTGATAAGTTTCATATAATATTGAATTTTTATGGAAGCTGGATTGGAGGGCCCACGTTGACCCCGTATGAATTTATGGGTTAAGTAGACAAGTAGTAGGAGAAAAATAGCTATGAGCCACCAGTGCGGCACAATCAGAGGGCGTCAAGGTATGGCAAGCAGAGGTATGCAAAGGGCTGTACTGGAGTCTCATAGTTAATATGGATCAAAGGATTGGGGAGAGCAGTTTCAGGAGTATCAGAATGGTCAAAAAATTTCTTTAGATGGAATCTGTATGAGAAAGGTAGGCACCTTGTTCATAAATGTCGCTTTGTCACCCTCAGTTTTAGACTCAATTATAGGGTTATCCAATAATCATCAAAGAAATTTGAGGGTCATTAACTTGCCTGAACCTGGCGGAACTTACATAGATTGCTTCAGTTTTTCTAGTCAAATCCAACATAATCAAGAAATGGTGGGGCTCCAGCTTTATTAAGTTTTAACATGATCAAGTTTTGGTTAGAATCATGATATCATAAAAGGGTCCCAAATCTCACTAACCAGTGATCTTACTTTATGGGCCTGAGCTTGCGCTTGAAGATATAGGGAATTAATTCCTAGTAAAAATCATTATTGTAGAAAATGACTCCATCCATATCTATGTTGAGGACGTCAAGGCAGTGTTGATGCAATCCTGTATCTTGTACTAATATAATACTAGAAGAGTTTGACTTATTATAATTTTTTAAGGTTAGCCACTTGGTCATTAGGATTGTCAATTGAATGATTAACAGCAATAGCATTAGTTTTCTGGGCCTCATGATTGTCCACTTCATCAGTAACGTATCACGCTGCTTCTACCTTAGAATAGTTTTTACTTAAGTACAATGGTGCATTATGTCCGCATACCATTGAGTTGGTATTGGCTGATTAGCAAAATTTTACTAGTGTTAGCTTAACAGTATTCTTGACTGTAGCTGAGGTAGAAAATGGTCTCAAAGCCTTGAAGCTAGTTTAGAGTTCAATGAAGACAAAACGATGGTGTGAAGAAATAATACTTTACTGAGATAAAAGGACCTGATATGTATAGGGAGATTGGGGACACAATGCTGAGAGGACCTCCATGGCCCTGTACAATCAGGATCTTTCACACCTTTCTGTATCGACTGCCTGGTTGACGCCCCATTGTTCTGCATTGGAATCATGACTGCAAAATTTTGAGTTGCATCATTTAAGATCTTTGAAATGGAAATGAAATTCCATAAGGCATCTCCATCAATTCTCATGCACATGATGCTATCTTATTGAATCTCCCATCATTGCTTTCATGGATAGGTTTTGTATTAAAGCTCAAGAGTCTACTCATTTAGGCTTGATATAAAGTAGGGATCTCAACTCGCTCTTTATCTCGATTCTTAACAACGCCCCCTCAAGATCCTGTAAGAGGGGTTATAGGGTCAAAGATTTTGGCCATGTACTCAGTTTACTACTGTCTCCTGATTAAAGTTGGTAAAGTAATATTTGAAGTTCACCTCATGATTGAAATTATAGGGCCTATACCAAGGAACTTTGAGTTTATCTAACAAACTACAGGTCAATGGTAATAAAAGAGAACTAGGTCACATAATTAAAACATTGGTAAGGAGGGTCACTTGAATAAATTGGTATTTCTACTTTCAGTAGAGGTGAAATTTACCTGAATTGTTATGGCTTAGCCGGACAATTTCATTAGCTAAGGCTTTCATTGTCAAATCAAAGTTTTTAGGCACTGAGTTATCTAGTAAAGGTTTAACACTACATGGTAGAAAAGTACGCCCATATAGAGCTTAGAAGGGGGACATCTTAATTATTTGATGGTATCTTATCTGGTAAGCTAGCAAGGCGCTGAGTAGATAATGATTTCAGCGCTTAGGGTCAAAGGTGTCCATCTTCCTCAAAATATAAACAAGGGTTCCATTATCACGTTCTGCCGCCCTATTGGTTGAGGGATTAAAGGGTGGTAAAGCTTTTGTTAGTCCCAAAAAGCGAGGTTAGTCCTTGGACTACCTGTGAGGTGTAATTTATCCCATTGTCTATAAGTAGAGTCTGCGGGCATCTGTGCTGAGTAAAAAGAGATTGGATAAGGAATAGGGTCATGGTTTTCATGGTGGCAGCAGGAATAAGTAATACTTTGAATCAATTGGTTAAATGGTCCACAGATAATATGATATTTATGACCATATAACCTTGTGGGCAGAGGGCTACCACATAATTGCTGATGACATTAAGGGACTTTACAGAGCCACACTTGAACGATGGTATTGAGGAATAGCCCAATCTTAGGTCTGACAAGTAATACAGGCCTCTAGAACTTTCTATATGGTCTCAACCATCCAATACCAATAGCTTAGCTTCTTTAGCCATTTGTAAACCTTTTTTACTTCCCTGTGCCCCACGATCGCATGTCCTTCAAGAATAAAATTGGTTTGGGAGGAAGGGAAGATAAAAGGGATTCATTTATTGTTAATTTTCTTATACAGCAATCTCTCTTATTGAGTGTCCTGTGTCATTTTTCATAGTTCAGTTTGGACCCCATGATTTCAAACTCCCTTCTTCAGGTCAGCCAATTAGATCATACAATAAGTCATCTTTGGGGGTCAGGGGAGAAAGTACTAGGCATTCTCAAGAGACCATAAGCGTTCTACTTAGTAGCTCCTGTGCAATGGACAATGGTAAAATTGTAGTTCTGCAGCCTTAAGGACTATCTTGCTAACTGGCTATATGAAATCTTCATTTTATACATCTATCAGAGTGAGGAATGGTCTTTGATAATGGTGAAATGGGTGCCGTATAGGTAGGGTAAAAAATTATTGATTTCTGATAAAACAGACTGTCACTTACACTCAGTAAAGCTATAATTTCGTTCAGAATTTCTCAAGTCTTGCTGAAACAAACCACAGGGTGATTTACCTGCTTTTCATCGCGCTGAGCTAGGATGGTCCTGATAATAACATCACTAGCATCAGTGAAGATGAAAAATGGTTGATCAAAGCGCAGATGAACTATAATAGGTTTAGCACAAAGAGCAGTTTTCAGCGCATTAAAAGCCTGTTCTTGTTCAGGCTGCTATTTAAAAGGCACATTCTTTTGTAGGAGGTAGACTAGTGGCTTGGCTGAGTTGGCAAACAGAGGAGTGAACTGACGGTAATATCCTACCATGCCCAGGAATACTTGATTATCCTGAAGGCTCTGAGAGCACAACATCTTCTTAATGGTGTTGACTTTATCTGAAATGGGCTTGATACCATCTTTTAATACTTTGTGTCTAAGGAAAGCTAATATGGATTGGAAAAAAGGAAACTTTGAAGGCTTAAGCTTTATTATAACCCTTCTTAGATGGTTAAAGACTTCCCAGAGGTGTTCCAAATGACTGTTGAATGTTTTTAAAAGGACATTTATAATATAAAGGTACATGTGGAAACAGTATTGTTTCAAAAGGGTGGTTAGCCGAGTGGGTAAAACTGCTTCCACCTCTAATGCAGGTTTTGAGTTCAAAACCTGTACTGGCTAGAAAACATTCTCATTGTAGTATATTTGTCACAAGGTTGACCCACCTTGAATAATAACAGTAATGTTTTAAGTCCTCTAGTTTTCCATCCATGCACGTTAAAAGGTGGCGGGTGCAATGCAAAGGCCCTGAGACATTCTCATTGGCTCAAATAGACCCTCATTAGCTACGAGCACACATTTAGATTAATCCTCAGGGGCGATCTCTACTTTCCTATATCTGCTAGTGAGATCCTTAGTGATAAAGTTTTGCAACCTGGAAAGCAAGCGGAGTGCTTCATTAATCCTAAGCAAGGGGCATCTGTCCTTCTTGGTAATGGGGTTAAGCCATAAATAGTCCATCATCACACATTGGCTGACATCCTTCTTCTGAACTAACAAAAGGGAAAGGCCCAAGGGCTACGCGAAAGCACTAATAGCCCAGCTTCAAGCAGTTGCTCGAGCTCAACAGCCACCTGATCCTCCTCAACTATACTTTTTTGGTAGCGACAAGACCAAATAGGGGGAGCATCCCCAGTCATCACATGATGCAAAACGCCAATCATTTTCTCAAAATTGTAGGTAGAGGTTCAGAAGAGATTTGAGTACTCCTCCAATAAATTCTTAACCTAGCTCTGTTGCTCACTAGTGAGCTCCTACCAAATAGAGGTGTCAACTAGGGCTACTGAAGGAGGTGTTTATGACCCAAAATACCATGAACTTCCAAAGCTATGGACGGAGTCAATAACCTCTATTGGAAGGAGGCAAATATAGGCGGCTGGAGTAACAGGCCACTATCATAGGTTTGTCAGTGAGGTTTTCAATAACACCAATATGGATCCAGCGTAGGCGTGATCTAACATTCTAGACAGGTCATGACTCCTTAACGGATGATATATCCAAGTCATGGCTTTCAAGCAATTGTCTGGAGTGAATACTGATATGGACCTGGGTTAATAGCTTATGACTTTGGTGCTATAGTGGTATTTGGAAAATAAATTGGCATGCTTTCTTGGCTATCTATCGCAGGAAGGGGTATCCATACATAAGAATCCCTTACATGATTTTTTGAGCAGTCAATCCATCCTTCACTCTCCAAAAGGAAAGAACGAGCTTTGACATCCATCTTGGCGTCGCAGATGGTTTAAAATCCAATGGAGTCCTTTGTCTCAGCAGGGATAAGAATACCATTATAGTGCATAATGGCCGAATAATCTCAGAGAAACTGAGCCTTTAGGTGAAGGTTATAGCTTGGGTTGTCTAATGCAATGGCTGGGGTATTCATGAAAAACTCCCAAAGCAAATGAGTAAAATGTAATAGGTCCAATGGATCAAGTGCATTGTGGCTCAGCTGTGCCATATTCCATGTAATGGGTCAAGTCCAGAGCAACTTTGATGCGCTTCATTAATTTAGACAAAATAACATTCTTTGTGGAATTAATGTCAACAATGGCATAGACAAAAATTTAAGGACTTGAATGGCGCTGGATGTAACAAAGCTCCTAAACTGCAAGGGTAGAGTGAGTAACATAGTAAATTTATCTGAAAAAGTAAGAAGTATCAAATTCTTTATTATCAATGGCTACTGTAGCATCTTTTTCTGGTATGCCAGCAATAGTCTCATTAGCGGTTGCTAAAAATTTCTAAGGAGGTACATGGATTTCAGTATTAAGTGCCTCGTCCTTCATGCTGAAGACGCTTTTCCCGCCTCCTCATCAAGTCATTTCAGTATGTCTCGATGCTGTGTTGGAAGCCATTTCAGTAGGTGCATTAGGGTCAAGGATTCTTCTGGTTTTTAACCACATGGAACCGAGGATGGTTGGAGGAGCATGAAGAGGTAGCTTTGGAAAGCAGAGTCAATGCAGGGATCTCATTAATTGCTTCCTTGATTTCTCAAATGCATGTGAAACTGTTCTTTTGGCTGATCATATGCACTTTATCCTTAGGATAGCATCCCAATGCAGAGATGATAGTGGTAATAGCGCTGTCCAAATTAATAAACTTAGTGGTAACCAAAGGTTGCGCTTGGGGTGTAGAAACGGCTGGAAAACTCCTTGGGGCTCTCTCATTATTGATGCGGATACCCAGAGATGTTTATTTTTTTGATTTGCTATGGTTTGAATGCTGCCAGTTTCTTAGATCAAGACCTTAGAGACATGTTCCCAATTGATAAATTCTTTCAAGTGGGAGATAATGATCTCCCAAGCAGCTTTGTTAAGTCAGGAGTGGATATGCTTCACTTTCTGCGAGTTAGTGGCCTCATCCCTGGAATTCTTGTAGGCATACAGGAAAGAGGAGACGCTTTTCTGGCCAGGGGTGAACCTTTTCTTAAAACTAGGTTAAAGTAGTTACAAGAGGAGTAGAGAGGGTGTTAAATCCAGGAACTGGTGAAAGCTCAAAGATTTTGTTTCTGCATGGTTATGGTGAAACTGCTGGTCCAAATATTATCTTAGGCCTTTGAGGTCCTCTTATATCATCCCAATTTCAGTTGAGTGTGAAATGGAAGCCTTATGGGCAATATATTCCTTTAGGGCTTGATATTGGCGCCCTGAAGGAGAAAATGGCTCTCAAGGATGGTCATATGGGTCTTAAAACTTGATATGTTTGTTCAAGCTGAGAGATGTGGCTAATAGTAAGCTTATTGAAGGCGCAAAAATTATCCATTTCGTCTGGCAAGGCCTCGTTGGAGACCCTAGGGTCAAGGGGGACTCTGTCAACATAGAGTTTGCATCCCTGGACTACATTCCAGATTTGATCACATAAGGCGGCTAGGGCTAACAAAACATCCTTTTGCCAACGGCTGTCAGGGTCTATGGGGATAGGTGCCGCAGGGCCAGATGGCCCTCAATGTAAGCCTAGAGACCCAACCTCTTGGCTAGATCGGATAATTGTTCCTTTTAGGAAGAAGAAGGGACCTAATGCACCTGTGGAGCCCTTGGCTCAACTGAGGGGACTTGGGACATGTAGTTGATGAATGTTAGGTCACTGCATTGCCACCAAAAAACCCCACCACAGTACCCCATTTGGCTGCCTCTTCTCTGGTTGAAAGGATAAAAGAGGTCTGTAAAGAGGTAATACAGGCCAATAGCCTTCAACAGAAGCTTCCCCTCCCACTGAGCCCCACTCCGCCATCTTTTACATCCTTGGAAAGAAGAAAATGGGCCTTAAAACTCAGCAAAGGTTTCCCAAGTCAGGAAACCTGGTCTGGGACACGGAATCCAAAATTCCGAGTCTGGGAAAGCCAATCTGATTCAGAAATTTTTTTTTTTTTTGGAAATTTTAAAGGTCTTTTAAAAATTCGTCAGAATCGACCCTGGCGGAATCCAATTTGGCTGCCCCTTCAATCAGAGTAAATCTGCTTATGTTTGGCTCAGTGAGGGTCCCTCCCTGGTGGATCCAATGATTATGTTGCAAAAAGCTTTTGTGACCTTTGCATAAGCTGGATGACGAAGCCCCAATCTCAGGCTGAGTACCCATGAGTATATCAGCTACCGCTGCCAGTAAAAAACGTACTCATGGCCCCCTTTTCCCCTTTTTGCATATATAAGGTAACTGCCTCTGTAAGGAGCAGTTGTTCGTCCATTTTTACCTTTAAGTTTAATAAAACTACTCCCTTTAAAACCTACTCTGCGAGCTCCGCCACTTTCTTCACAATACTTTTACTTAACCCAGCGAAGTGTGCAGCGATCTGTGTCCTAGCGCCAATGGTCATCGAGTAGCACTACAAGCCATCAGTCTGGTGGCCTACCAAATGGTGATCACTATCCAGAAATTCGCCACAAGCCTATGATGCCAATCCGCTGCTTTCTTGAAGAGTTCTCAGATCTGCTAAACTCTTCACAACGACCTGTTTACCATTCAGCGCCCAATTGACCAGCTTTGGGTCCACTTACCACTCCACGAAATAATTAAGAATTCATACTAGTCTTCCTTGCCAATTTGCTAGTGGTTCAGAGCAATTCAGGAAGAGTGAGGCCATCTCCACTAATCATGATTTTCCGTTCAGAGGTGAGGACTCGCCATCCACACAACCTCAAGGTGGGAACCAGGCACTGAACCATCTGGGCCAATCTTCCAAGGGCTAATCTGGCCAAAATCAATTTGGAAAATTGATCCGCCATGTTGGCAATGCACCCAACTTCTCTATCCAACCTGAAACCTCTCAATGGATGCAATATGATGCCCAAGGCCTCCCGATGGTCAGAGCAATTTGATTCATTTTGATTCATAAAGCCAATCATCATTTCAAAAATTTTGAAAATTTTTATGATTTTCAAATTTTTACTATGATGATTTAGTCCTAAATGGTTGGGAAAATGAAGACAAAGATCAACAACTGCAAACCCAGGAGGATTGGTCATCCTCCTTGCCTCCTCCACCCTTGGGGGATTCTTAGAAAGACCCGCGGTTGCCTCCATTGCAGCCATTTGGTTTGTTATGGGGGCCTTTAGTATGTTTCTTAACTTCTATTTCCTTCACCAGAATAATAGAGGATCTGTCCTGCAACTGCTCAGAACTGCTTTGCCATTGGAATTCTGGGATTTCCACTGGGTTGCTACACACCCAGATTTGAAGCACAGTCTTACTTTAATCAGCAGAAACCATGACATAATGGACCGACCAATAACTTCACTTTCCACCCTCCCCATGGGATCAGGCAAAGCTGTTGCTTACTTAATCACCATGAATTTACATTCCCTATGCAATTTAGTCTTCTCTTGCTGGTCGCTCATTTTCTCTGCAGGGCCTGCAAGCAACTTTTATCAACCCAAAATAACATCCATCCAGCACCAGCAAACCAGGCTGCACATTTGGCAATTGTAGTAACAATGGGAATCCCTCTAGTCCCATCACCTTAAGTAGCTGAACAGGTGCTAGATGCTCTAGCTGAGCTTCATGTATGCTTCGCTGCTGGGGGGTCCCAAACTCCCACTCCCACTGACGCACAGAGAAGTGTGGCTCTTTCAGATGCTCTTGATGGGGAAGCACGCTGTTGGGTCATAGGAGTACTACGGGCTTCCATCAAAATGGGGAATCGCACTCCTTTATTAAGTATAGTATCTGATGCGGTTCAAGCACCAGAATCTAGAGTATCTCGCCTTTACCGTCTCTTTACCCTCCACCAGAAGGTCCCTGACTTGCCATCACTGGTAGAGGCCTTCACAGCATTAGTACCTTTGGATGATTCCTACGGACATTGCAGTGGCAGCTTTCAGAGCAGCCTTGGACAACTCTTCAGCTAGCATTGCCGCATATGATTCTCTCCCAGTATCCATGGAGGCTACATTTACTTTAGCGTATTCAGTAGGGGAAAAAAACCCTCCATACAAGTATGCCCTCAGTAGAAGTAATTACATCTCATCCATCTGTGAACACCCTCCCAGCCAGTTCATTCCAGTCTAAACCACCCGCTCCTACCTCCACAGGGAACAAGGGTCCAGGGAAGCGCTCCCCTTGGGTTGCAGTGGTAGCTCCCTACCCGCAGGTTACTTTAAAGAGTAACATGCCACCAGTGGAGAGTCCCTTCCCCTTCTCTGCGGATGAGAAGGTGAGTGTGACATTGGACATAAGTAATCCTATTCTGATGACCACCCAGATGGCCCAAGTGGAAGCCCATGTCGCGCCTAATTAGAAAAATGATGCGCATACCACTGAGCCTAGTTCCACTGAGTCAGCCTCACCCACCATATTTAACCATAAAAGTCCCTTCCCCTCAACAGTGATGTACAATGGCATAACGATAGACCCAACAAATCCAATCCTGTATGAGGACCAGGAGAGCTTCTCAGAGGTATCCTATGAGAAGCAGAGTAGCTTACTGGATACTAAAGAACCACTTCTCATTATGGGACCTACCTCACCTTCCGCTGCCCTCACTCTTTCCATGGCCAATAAAGAGGACCAAGCTTATTTCCTGTTTCCCATTACCTTCAGAGTAGGAGTATGGAAAGTCACAGTACGAGCCCTCCTGGATACTGGAGCAGAGGGAAACTTTATGGATTTAACAGTGGCAAACTCTCTGACCTGGACACGGTGCTTGCTCCTTCTATATTAGGCGCTTCATCTGTAAGTCCAGGGGAATGTCCCCTGTGTGTCAATTGGGCCCTCTTCCAATTTCCAAGTGAAAAGGCTCTGAAGAGATTGGCTGTACCCCTCGTCACCCAGGGCGACCTCACCCACATGGTGGACGAGCGCTGGGTAACAGCTCTCCCTCTTCAGATCCCTCCCCTGGTGCCTCATTCACCTCTCCTGAACTTGTATTCCTGATCAGGAAATTTGCACTAAAATTGCCAAAATGAAGTCAATCAGTTTGAAAATGAGTGGAAATGAGCCTGATGATTGGAATCCACATAGTTGGAAAGGAATGAAGATTGATTCATCAGCTGGAATCGCTGACATTTTGATTTGGCCAACACCGCGATTGTCAATATTAACCCCTCCCAAAATTGTTGAGGATGATCCCTGACGTGCAGGTAGCAGCATCGGACAGCATTGACAATAGTTTGAAGCTCTCTTCTGGAAAATTGGGCATTGTGGCTGATGCAACGCTTTTGACTGAACAAATGGCCCAGTGACTAAGCATGGGTGGGTTGGGAATCCCAAACCTGTTCCCAACCAATTGGGACCGCCCCTACATGGGATGGCCTTGGGGGATTCCTGTTTCTTGTTGGGCCAGATTCTGTCACGCTAACTGCCAGAAATGCAGTTGAGTCTCAGTTTGGGCGTTTGAAGTCGAACTGACAGTGACTTGTCCTGCTGCCAAATCCTTTGATGTCAGTTCCCAGTGAGCTTATCTGCCCCCTTTTCCCAAATAATTTGCCAGTTAGGTTGAACTTGCGGGACCTGATCCCAGCTTGTTTTCACATCTATTGACCACTATTTAATCAGTTGCATCACACTGAGAAAATTGTCGGTGGATTTTCTTCCTTAAATTTTCCATTAAAAACCTTTCCCAAAATTTAGTTTTTATGCTGAAAAATAAACCGCCTTTCCTGCTGACACTCACACACCCCTCGGGGTTAATGGCAATATTCATCTGGTATTTTATTATGTGCCTGTACGAAATTCTGGCTCACCGGCAGTTATTGGCGAAACTCCTTTCCAGTTTCATATCCGCTGTACCAGCAGCAGTGCCTTTGGCATTCTGGTTTGCCATTTAGGTGCTCCGGCATCTAGGCTGGCAGGCCAGTCTAATTCTATCTTGCTGTTTGCCTGACATCATCTGCACCTATGACCTGCCATAATATCCAACGCCCAGTGCAGTTTTTTATCCATAAATTTGGCTTCTGAGACCACTTTTCAGCGGTACTTGATTTACTATACCCTGTCATCATGGGGATAGGGTGGTGGCATCACCAACAGGTGAACATCAATCTGGAACTTAACTCTTTGTCCTTCGCTAATAAGAGATGTAATGTGGAATTTCCACTAATTGAAACTCCACAACAGAGCCCTCACTCAGCTCAATATCTTCCTCTGAGCGGCCCCCTTTGGACCTCCCTCCAAGGTTTTCCTAACTTCTTAGCCCCATATAAGGATGTCTTTGACATGAGACTTGCAACTCGACTTCCTCACCATTCAGAATATGACCTAGCCTTCCAGCTAACAGTGCATCTTGTCAAGATCAATTTCCTGTTGTACCCTCACACAGAGGAAGATGACAAGGCGCTGGGCATCTGGTTAGATGATATGCTGGAAAAAGGATGGATTATTAAGAAATCCTCCCCCATTGATTCACCAGTTGTCTTTGCCCAGAATGCATATGGAAACCTACGCCTGTGTGTGGACTATGGCCATGTTAACAATGTGACGGTTACAGATCCATACCCCCTCCCATTGTAACAAACCATTGCACAGGCCATCGCTAAATCCTGAATCTTTTTTAAGTTGGACTTGGTTAATGCCTTTAACCAGGTGGGGGTCAAGGAGGTTCAAGAGTGGCTCACAGTCATCAGAACAAGTCGCGGGATATTCCAGTTCAAGGTGATGCCATTTAGACTGAAGAACGCACCAGCAACTTTCCAACATTTGATTGATGATGTCCTGGGGGGCCTAAGATTTACCTGTGCTGTTGCTTATATTGATGATATCCTAATCCACTCCCCAACTCATGAAAAGTACACCAAAAATTTGGAGGCTGTAATGGCTGCCCTTCTCAAGGCAGGGCTCTTTGTCAAACCATCCAAACGTGAATTCTTTCAAGAGGAAGTACATTCTTAGGGAACCTGGTCCTCAAGGATGGGTATGCGGTCCCTCCTGTAAGCTGGAGGCTATTTATTCCTGGCCAACTTCTACCACCCAGAAACAACTAAAAAGTTTCCTGGGCACCGTGACTTTCCTAAAGAAGTTTTTTCCTGCTCTCTCCCAGCTGGAGTCACCCCTCCACCTACTGAAAGGGAATAACGTCCCTTTCAAATGGACAGAGGAGTGTCAACAAGCCTTTAAAGCAATCAAAGCTGTTTTTCTGTCAGCGCCAATCCTGCAGCATGCTGACACATCCAAGCCATTCATTGTGGCATGTGATTCTTCAGCAGTTGCAGTGGGAGCGGTACTATTGCAAGAGCATTAAGGGAGGTAGCATCCAATGACATACTTCTCAAGGAAATTCACCTCCACAGAATAAGCATGGGCTATCTATGATAAAAAGTTGGCTGCAATGGCATGGTCGCTGACTCATTGGAGATATCTTATTCAAAGAGCAAAGCATAAAGTCACAGTACGCACTGACCTTAAGTCCTTATTGTATTATCGGCTACCTCAAAACCTGGCTCACTGTCAAGCACGCAAATACAGGGATCTTTTCAACTATAACATCTAGTATGAGTTCATAAAAGGGCCCCTAAATGTGCTGCCAGATATGTTGAGTCGCAACCCTGCCTTGGCTCAAGGCCCAGAGGAGAACCTGTCTGAGCTTACCACAGTGGTGCCTTCCACCATGATCCTCTCCCTCGCCCCTGTCATGGTATCATATGCTGATATATGCCAGAAACCCCATGTGCGAACGCGTTTTAGCAGGTCAACTATGTTGCCCAGAGGGAATTGAAGTGGTAAATGACCTGGAGACTGAGCAGCGCAAACGGACCCTGTACCACTTAAAATATTGTATAATCTTCTTTGGGGATAGGATTTGGATCCCACCTACCCTACGCATGCAGGTTTTTGAAGAGCATAACACCTCACCCACAGTAGGTCATCCTGGTTCAAAGAAATGTGCCGAGTTAGTTAAAAGAACCTACAATTGGCCTGGGCTCTCCAAGAATATCTCATCCTGGGTATCAAGCTGTGTTACCTGTGCCCGCTCTAAATCAGACCGCAAAGGAAAAAAGGGTCTTCTCTACCCTTTGCAACAAGCTGAGGGTCCCTGGACGTCAGTCTCAGTGGACCTTATTGTTGAGCTTCCCATGTCCAAGGGGTTTAATGCCATAATGGTGGTTGTGGAAGGGTTCACCAAGTTTGCGTTGTTTATTCCATGCAACACTACTATAACAGCGGCAGATACTTCAGCACTCTTTATCACTCATGTCTCCTTCATGTTTGGACTCCCAACGGAAATTGTAAGTGACCGTGGTCCACAGTTCAAAGCCAGGTTTTGGGATGCCTTGCTGGGACTTTATAACATCAAAGCCTGCCGTTCTACAGCATATCACCCAAATTCGGATGGGCAAACTGAATAAGTTAATCAAGTTTTAGAACAATATCTACGTTGTTACTCCTCAGCCACCCAGGACACTTGGGCTACAGACCTTCCTTTAGCGCAATTTTCCTACAACAATTCTTACCACTCATCTACTGGATTCTCCACCTTTGAAGCAACATCGGGTTACAACCCATCTTTCCAGATTGGAGCATGCTTAACCTCAGCAGTCCCCGCAGCAGAGGACTGGATCACCAAGATCTGAGATACCCAAAAGCTTATCCAAGGACACTTATCAAAAGCCATTAAAGACTATAATAAATTTGCTGATAGAAAACGTCTTCCTGGGCATGACATCTCTGCAGGCTCACTTGTTATGCTTGACACCTACCACCAGAATATGAAGGTTCTTTCAGGAAGCTGGCTAGTAAGCGCTCTGGTCCTTTTGAAGTAGAGAAGGATTTGGACAATGGTTCATACCGCATCAAGCTTCCTGTCCATTGGAAACAACACAATGTTTTCCACATCTCTCAACAATCCCCCTTTAAGGAAGAGCTTCCTTCTACCCCTGAGCCTATTATTGTAGGGGACTCTCAAGAGGCCGAAGTGGAGGCAATACTGGCCTCACGGAAATCTAGAAGGTCAGTCCAGTACCTGGTTGCATGGAAAGGATACCCAGCCTATGAAAATAGTTGGGTAAGTGCAAGGGATTGTGAGAATTGCAAGGATTTAGTAGCCGAGTCCTAAAAGTCACATCCTGAAACCCCCTATCCACCCAAGAAAATCGCTATGATTTTGGCCATCAAACTCCCTACCAGACACAAGAATTATGCCTTGGTCCACGTACCAGGAGTAATGTTTTCAGTTCAAAAAGAAGAGTATAATGTAAGCCTAGAGACCCAACCGCTTGGGCTAGATCAGGAAACTGTCCCTTTTAGGAAGAAGAAGGGACCTAATGCACCTGTGGAGCCCTTGGCTCAACTGAGGGGACTTGGGACATGTAGTTGATGAATGTTAGGTCACTGCATTGCCACCAAAAAAACCCACCACAGTACCCCATTTGGCTGCTTCTTCTCTGGTTGAAAGGATAAAAGAGGTCTGTAAAGAGGTAATACAGGCCAATAGCCTTCAACAGCAGCTTCTCCTCCCACTGAGCCCCACTCCGCCATCTTTTACATCCTTGGAAAGAAGAAAATGGGCCTCAAATCTCAGCAAAGGCTTCCCAAGTCAGGAAACCTGGTCTTGGACACGGAATCCAAAATTCCGAGTCTGGGAAATCCAATCTGATTCAGAAATTTTTTTTGGGAAATTTTAAAGGTCTTTTAAAAATTCGTCAGAATCGACCCTGGCAGAACCCAATTTGGCTGCCCCTTCAATCAGAGTAAATCTGCTTATGTTTGGCTTAGTGAGGGTCCCTCCCTGGTGGATCCAATGATTATGTTGTCAGAGCTTTTGTGACCTTTGCATAAGCTGGATGGCTAAGCCCCAATTTCCAGGCTGAGTACCCATGAGTATATCAGCTACCGCTGCTAGTAAAAAACGTACTCATGGCCCCCTTTTCCCCCTTTTTGCATATATAAGGTAACTGCCTCTGTAAGGAGCAGTTGTTCGTCCATTTTTACCTTTAAGTTTAATAAAACTACTCCCTTTAAAACCTACTCTGCGAGCTCCGCCACTTTCTTCACAATACTTTTACTTAACCCAATGAAGTATGCAGCGATCTGTGTCATAGGGCCAGTGGTCATCGAGTGGGCCCTACAAGCCATCAGTCTGGTGGCCTACCAAATGGTGATCACGATCCAGAAATTCGTTACAAGCCTATGATGCCAATCCGCTGCTTTCTCGAAGAGTTCTCAGATCTGCTAAACTCTTCACAACGACCTGTTTACCATTCAGCGCCCAATTGACCAGCTTTGGGTCCACTTACCACTCCACGAAATAATTATAGAATTCAACCTAGTATTCCTTGCCAATCTGCTAGTGGTTCAGAGCAATTCAGGAAGAGTGAGGCCATCTCCACTAATCATGATTCTCCGTTCAGAGTTATGGACTCGCCATCCACACAACCTCAAGGTGGGAACCAGGCACTGAACCATCTGGGCCAATCTGCCAAGGGCTAATCTGGCCAAAATCAATTTGGAAAATTGATCCGCCATGTTGGCAATGCACCCAACTTCTCTATCCAACCTGAAACCTCTCAATGGATGCAATATGATGCCCAAGGCCTCCCGATGGTCAGAGCAATTTGATTTAATTATATTCACAAAGCCAATCATCATTTCAAAAATTTTGAAATTTTTTTGATTTTCAAAATTTTTACTATGATGAATTTTCCAAAATGTTTGGAAAAATGAAGCCAAAGATCAACAACTGCAAACCCAGGAGGATTGGTCATCCTCCTTGCCTCTCCCACCCTTGGGGGATTCTTAGAAAGACCCACAGTTGCCCCCATTGGAGCCATTTGGTTTGTTATGGGGGCTTTAGTATGTTTCTTAACTTCTATTTCCTTCACCAGAATTATAGTGAATCCTTTCTACAACTTCTCAGAACTTCTATGCCCTTGGCATTCTGGGCTTTCCACTGGGTTGTTATACACCCAGATTAAAAACCCAATCTTACTTTTTTTATTAGATTCCATGACACTCAAGGCCCATGAGGACCTTCAGGTCCTTTGGGTCCTTCACTCCCAGAGGTGTAGTTGTGAGAGGCCAGCTCCCAATAGTGTTGTTGTAGGGTCTGCACAAGATCTTCAACTTGGTGAAGGCGCTGGTTCCAAGCACCCTCAAGGAGTTGGATATTCTGATGCAGTTAATTTTGATTAGTCAGAGTTCCACTATCCAATACCTGTATTTTAACCTCAGGCTTCTTTGATTAATCTCCAGTTATTAAAAATTGGCTTTAATTTGTCATGGACAAAGGAGGAGGTTGCGTTGTAAAAATTAATGACATGGGAGTGTAAGGTTTAGTGATCCCCAGTTCTTTGTAGACTTCATGATGGTGCAACCTGACTAACTGGGGGAGATGATTAATATCAGGGTGAACAAAGTGTTATATTATAAAGATCATTTGCTTGATAAATATAATCCTGCACGCTTAATCAGGCTGAAGTTCACCTGAATGATCCTAAATTTTGCCGGTAGCTTATGAAAATTAGACCGTTTAGAAACTCACTTGGCGTGTTCAAATAGCCCCAACTCTTCTGGTCAATATTGGGATCAATTTTCCCTTCATAATCGGGAATTTCAACTGAGGCAGGTACAGTTACAAGCTGTGGATTCTGAGAATCCAGATTGCCAATAATCTCCCAAAAGAGACTTATGATTAAAAACCACAAAGAGGATTATAAGATAAATCTTTATTAAGACTAAATTGTTTGATATCTATTGATTAGGCCAAGAACTGGTATTTATACCTCTAGGGCATCTCCTGGCCACATTTGAGCACGCAATCTCAACAGATTATTTTCCACCTAATTTTGGACCTTAAATTGATATGACTGATACCTATTGCTAGGTTTATTGGTGGCAAAATACTCTCATATTTAGGATGATTTCAGGTATGAAAATCACAACAATGAGCGTGCAAAATTATTCTATGATTATCTTAAAATGAGTATCATCAGACTGCTTACAAAATACAAATTTTGAAATTTTTGGCATCAATTTAAGAAAATGATGTACTCTTTTTTTAGTACTAGAAAATGATGTACTCTTAATTGGGATGTCAACTGGCCCTCTTGATAGCACTAGGTACTCTTTTTTGGGAGGTCCATGTGCAAGTGCTATTGTGATGATTACAAGGATCAAAATACAAAATATTCCATAGGGTGAGAAAAGGATTACGTTTTTTTCATCTATTTGTTCATGGGATTTGTAGACGTTTTCTTCAAGTTGATCCCAAACGATTTCTCATGTTTAATATTTGATATTGGTTCCAATTAGTTGGGACTAGTTGCCAAGTTTTGGTGCAGCAATAATTGGCCCAAACGTGTGAGTGTACTTGACCCAAGCTTTTGATATAATAATTGGATTGAATTGATGTTGATTAAATTGGCCCAAGCTTTGTAGTTGCAATAGGCTTTAAGTTAAGAATTAGAGTATCAGCTCGAGCATTGGGAGGATAATTGGCACAATCTGTTGGTTGTCAAAGGGTTTATTTTCGGGTCAACCTCCAGAATCTGATACAAAGTTCCAAAGGTAGTGCTTGGTTCCCAGGGTCAGTTTTCCCACAGGAAACTGGACCAAGGTATAGATAACTTGAATGGTAGAGGGCACTAAAAGAGGCATGAGAGCGGCAAAGTGAGCACCCATGGAGTAAATCTTATTTATTAACAGTTTAACAATATTGTTAAGGTTCTCATACTGAAGTTAATACTGATTTCCATCACCTGAGGGTAGGGAGAACTGTAACGGGGCCAAAAATTTTAAACTCTCAGGCTGTATGGGAGGAAGTTTATACTGCAAGGTACTAATCTGTCAAAAATATTTCTTGACTGATCAGTAGATTGATCTTTGTGACTGCTAGTATTCTCAATTATTCATAATAGACGTTTTCACTTATGTCATCTCAGAGCCCCCTTTAGTGAGCACTTTTTCTATTGGAAACAATTCTCTTGACTGTCTCTGAAGCCCAAAAATGGGCTCAAAGTTTAACTTTAGTGGTAAGGTTGGAAAAACAAAAAGTTGGAAGAATATAGACTGCTTTATTGGTTAGAAAGCGTCTAAATTTATAGGGCATGTGGAGACATGGTGTTTCAGGGACCTTCATGGCCCATAGGATCAGTATCTTTTACTGCCTTCCAGATCAACCTCCTGGGCAGCGCCCTCATTATACTACATTGTCCTCATGACCGCAGCAGTAGGGGCAGCACCTCTCATGATTTGGGAAGTAGGGATGGGATTCCTGATTGTGATTTCATTGATTCTCATATACATGATGCTTCTTGATCAAATCTAGTTTTGGTACCTTTAGGATAAGTTTTTGTTGCACCAATTGAGAGTTTTTTGTCCAGGCTTAATTTGGAAGAGGGGATTTTGGCTTGCTTGTCATCTCAAATCCTGACAGCTATTGTTTTTCATTTTTTGTAATATACGTTTTCACTTGGACAGCTTGGAGCCCCTGTATTAAACAACACTTATTTTTGATTTTATTATTAGTATTAAAAAAGATTCAGCAGTAGCAGAAACAACACTTATCTCAGCGTAACAGTTCCCTTGACTGTAGTTAAGTTCAAAAAATGGTCTCAAAGCTGTAAACTAGTGGAGAGGTTAATGAAGATAAAAAGATGGGGCAAAATAGACTACTTTATTGAGTTAGGAAGTGTCAATATAAATAGGATATGTATGGATCTCGTGACTAGGGGACCTCCATGGCCCTGTACGATCAGGATCTTTCACAGTTTTCCAGATTTACCACCTGGTTGGCGCCTTCATTGTTTTTCAGCATCCTCATGACCGCAAAGGTGGGGGTTGCGCCTCTCAAGGTTTTGAAAGTGGGGTGAAATTCCTGAAGGCAGCTCCATTGATTCTTGTGTGTGTGATGCTTCTTGATTGAAACTCTCATCAGTTCCTCCAGGGACGGGTTTTATATTACAATGTCCTAAGATTCAACTTATTAAGGCTCAATTTGGGAGTAGTATTCTCAAATTGAAAATCATCTCAAATACTGACAATACCATTGAGTTATAATGCCCACTGGGTAAGGCGTATGTCTTGATCCTTCATGTTGTGCAGCCAGCAGAGCAATGTGTTATCTGTCATGAAATTTAAAGTGTACTCCATATAAGTAAGGTTGAAAGTGCTTCATTGCTCTTTTCAAGGCCAGGCACTCTTGCTTGCACATTATAGTTCTTTTCTACTCTTGTGAAGACCCTGAAGTAATAACCAATGGAGTGGTCAACATCTTTTTTGTCCAAAAGGGATTATTACTTCAGGCCTAATGTCACTGGCATCAGTGTATTAGTAAAACTTTTTGTTGAGGTCTGGGTAGTCCAGGATGGTGCCTCTACCAATCTAGCTCTCAATTCCTCAAATCCTGCTCTTTCTACAGACCCCATTCATACTTGATCTCATTGGTTAATAGTTAGGTAAGTGGTGTAGCCAAGTCCGCAAAATAGGGGATAAACTATCAATAGTATTCACCATCCCAGGGAATACTTTAATATTGCACATATACTTTGGAGCTGTTCCATGGGCACCCTGGCTTTGATCTTCTCATCCTGAGGCTTAATTCCTTGGTGCTTATCTCATGTCCTAGAAACTCCATCTGTTTCTTCATCAAGGTGCTCTTGCTTCTATTCAGCTTTAATTTATACTCTTGTATCTGGGTAAACACTGCTCACAGATGTTGGAGGTGCTCTTTGAAAGTGCGACTGAATACAGTTATATCTTCCATATAGATGAGCACACTTGATAATATAAGATACCCAAAGAGTTGATCTATCACTCTTTGAAGGTTGCAGGGACGTTGCACAGACCATGTGGCATCCTTGTAGGTTAAAAAATCATAACTGCTAATCATGGCGCAATTCACTTGATCCTTAGGTAAGAGCTCCATCTGCCAGTAGCAACTGGCCAGATCCATTGCAAAGAGGTACTTTGATCTTCCTGAGCACTTCAGGTCATTGTCTAAGATGAGGGAGCAGGTAAGATCTTTCTCAGTAACTCCCTTAACTATTGGTACTTATAACAACACGGTCTGTTCCATTCTTTTTAAGTACCAGTAGCAGTAGTGAAGCTCATGGGCTCTTTGAAGGTCTTATTAAGCCAGGTCAGATAATTGATCAACTCTTTTGTAATATATTTTAACTTTGGATTTTTAATGGCAGTATGATTTAGATTTGAAAGCTATGGAAGATTTGGTGTCCACTCTATTAACCTAAACTTTTCAGAGTTTATAGTCATTTGGTCCAATGCTGAAGGTGTCGTTGAACTCATCCAGGAGCTCATCCAATTCCTTCTAATCCTTGTCACATCCCCAAATCTTGACTCATTAAAGTCTTCAGCAGCGTGCACTGACTCAATAGTGTTGCATTTTATCAATCAGTCTTGGGTAACGGCTTGTCCCTTCTCTACATGTATAGTCTGTCTAGTGATGCTACCCATTATGACAGTCATTTCTCCGGTGTAGTTGGTATTAAAGAGCCCAGGCAATACTCTTAGATCTTGCTCTCAGATCTTGTTGCAACTGTAAAGTTTGATTATTAATTTTGGAGGTACCTTTATGCTAAATGATAGTGACATCCATTGTTGTTCACAAGTTCTGATCTCTATGGCCTCACTAGCGCTCAGTGCTAGGCCTTCCTCTGCGCTGACCATGGCCTATAGTTGCTTAACGTTATTCTCCTTAAGGTTATAGTGGATCAGGTTGATTGATTGGTTTCCGTCAAGAATGACCTCTGTATTCATGACTTGGTATCTTCATCCTTGAATATAGGTGGCATTTGAGAGCTGAGTAAGCTCATTTTAATGGCAGTTAAGTCAATTTTAGCACAAAACTCAAATAACTGGGTTCCAAATAGAAAATTGTAGTACTCATTGTTCAGAACCACTACTGGGGATTTCAGATCCATGCACTTAAAAACAACAACAATGCTGAATACGCTTCTAAGGTGCACGTGACATCTGCCCAGATGTTTAGTAATTGACATTATTGTCTATATATGACATGAACTACAGTTTCTTCATCAACTTGGAGGACATAATGTTGATAGGCGCTCCTAAATCCAGTGCATCCAAGATGCAAACTTTTTGTATCATCACATCAGACTTAATAACGGTTTTTCCAAATAGGATCCCAGCTTCTAAGATGTCAGTGGCTGACTCTTTTTAAGGCTTCAGAACTTCTGCTTTTAATGTTTACTTAGTGGCGTCCTCAGTATCTGGCTCTATGTGTAACGAACGGGTTTGCACCAATATCTAAAAGGGAATTGGGAAGTAAGAGCCACATAATTGACTCTACTAGGAACCAGCCCACCTGAGCCAATCCCTGAACCCATCTGCCGAGTTCCACCATTACCATGAGCTCTCGGATTCCTGTCCACACGCTGCAGGAAGATGCTGAGTAACACGCCAACGCCACACCATGCCCACTATTAGAGCCCTTGCCTTTGATCTAATATTTCATTTTTAAATAAAATATTAACTTCGAATTGCAACCAAGTTTTTATTGGATTTTAGATGTTATTGTAGAAGACTCAACTGGCTATTCAAGCCAGCCAATCCTCAATTATATAGTATATGCAAATGTAAAATAGACTTTTCACTATGCCAAGCTCCCCTGAATTGTCCAGCACATCTTGGGCAATGATTCCATTTTTCATGGAATCATCATCCAAAATGCTCATAAGACTAGTGTCATTTTGACTCAAATACAATTTGGTTTTGGTCCATTGAATTCCCCTCGCTCCAATTCACTTTTATTCAGGTTTTCTCTTAATAATTTACTATTTGGATCTAGTATTAACTGATCCGTAGCAATGTATGGATCAGGTACCATCTGATCCGTTACATCACCCCCCTGTGAAGATTGGAATCCCTGGGCCATTCCCAGACACTGCACACAAACTCCTCCCATTTGTCACATCATCTCCTCCTTTGGATCACCTTTCCACTTCACTTGCGCATGCAGCTGACCCTTCGCCCTTCCCCCAAACTCTGGATCTGGTGCTCTGCGCTGATCCGCCTGTCACTTCTGGTGGGCTTCTGCCTGTTCCAAACAGCCCCATAACTTCTTCTCAGTATCCATCTAGACACACGCCATCCCATCCGGCCCTTGGTATGCTCCATCCATGGCTCCTCTGGACGCTTTTTGTGGATCCGCCTATTGCTTCTGGTGGGCCACCGCCCACCCCAAACTTCCCCATAGCTCCCCCTCAGTATCCGCCAGAGCACATGCCACCTTGTCCGTCTCCTGGCGCACTCTGTCCACGGCCCTTCTGGAACTCCTCATGGATCCGCCTGCTTCTTTTGTTGGGCCACTGCCCGCTCTGCACTTCCTCATAGATTTCTTTCAAAATCCGCCATGGCTAATGCCACTTCATCCACCCCCGGTACACCTTATCCACAGCTCCTTTGGACACCTTTTGGGTATCCGCCTGCTGCTCCTGATGGGCTACTGCCCGCGACATACTCCCCCGTCAATGCTCCTCAAGATCCTCCATGGTCTGCACCATTTCATCCGCCCCCCGGTGCACTTCCTCCCCAATTTCTCCCAACACTTGAGCCAACCATGCCCAACACTTCGCTTGCAATACTTCTTCTGGATCAGCGTTGATCCATTCATTTCCTTTCTGAACTTCCACCTCCTTCTGCTCACAGTCAGTCCATTCCTCCCCTTATGAAACATCTACCTCCTTTGACTCACAATCAGACCGTTCCTCCCCTACCAGAACATCCACCTCCATCCACTCACAGCCAAACCAAGAACAAGTTAAGTTGAGTCTAATATAACAAACAGGTTTGCGCAAATTCCCGGAAGGGAATCAGGAAGTAAGAGCCACATAACTGACTCTACTAGGAACCAGCCCACCTGAGCCAATCCCTGAACCCATCCGCTGAGTTTCACCATTGCCACGAGCTCTCAGATTCCTGTCCACACGCTGCAGGAAGATGCCGAGTAACACGCCAACGCCACACCATGCCCACTATTGGAGCCCATGCATTTGATCTGATATTTTATTTTTAAATAAAATATTAACTTCAAATTGCAACCAAGTTTTTATTGGATTTTAATGTTATTGTAGAAGACTCAACTGGCTATTCAAGCCAGCCCATCCTCAAATATATAGTATTTGCAAATGTAAAATAGACTTTTCACTATGCCAAGCTCCCCTGAATCATCCAGCACATCTTGGGTGATGATTCCATTTCCCATGGAATCATCATCTGAAACGCTCATAAGAATGGTGTCATTTTGACTTGGATACAATTTGGTTTCAGTCCATCAAAATTCCCCTCACTCCAATTCACTTTTATTCAGGTTTTCTCTTATTAATTTACTATTTGGATCTAGTATTAACTGAAACGTACAATGTACGGATCAGGTACCACCTGACCCGTTACACTATGCTCTTGAATGTAAGCATCATGAGTTGCTCCCCACTTTGAAAGTGCTGATGATCCTGGTAGGTTGGGTGACTGTGCTAAGTAAGTATCATTCGATCCAGTTTCATCCATTTAATTCACTTGTAACCAAGCAGGTACAGTAAAAGCACTAGGTTCCCCTAGCATGTGGTATTCTGCACTAACTATATCTTCATCATTTATTGATCATCTTCTCCTTCAGTGTGTAGCTTCACCCATGTTATGCATTATTAGCATATTTTTTAAGTAGTGCACCCTTCTTCTCAATGGCGTTCACTGGACAATAAAGTCAAAGATGTCCAGGTTTATGACTCTTGTTGCAGGTGAGAATCCTCTGAGACTTTTTTTCTATTCTTTTGTAGTTTTATCTCTGGGTTTCTCACTCTTGTCATTAGTAACGTAAACAGCCTTATTTATTCTTTAAGGGTTGTCCTAATGCCTTATATTCCATCTTATCTATTCCTTGGACATTGAGTAAGTCCTCCTTGACGGCCTTAAGTGACGTTAAAGCCTTTATGGTTAAGATCATGTGCAACTTCAAAGTGGGATGCTTCTTTAGTAAACTCAATAGCACCATTTTTGCAGTTGGTAGATCCATTGTTCCTGTTGTCTATAGTTATTGGGCCTTTAGGAATTAATAAGTGGCATAGTAAGTGAATGACTTGTTATTTCTTATCTTCATGAGCAGGATTACTTGTTTCATATTCTATATGTCTTAATCATTTACAAATTCTGACAGGAGAATATTTTTTACTTCAGTCAAGGATAAGCCGGGTTGTAGGCTTGCTCTTGAAAAATATATTGAGCCTTGTGACTCATGCAGCCTTATAAATGGTGAGCCTTCTGGTGATCATTTGCGCCATTTACTGTTTTTGTACATCTGCAGGAAACCTGCGATGGTTCACTCACTTAGTGTATACATTATCTTAAAGTAGGACCTAAAGTTATGTCCTCTTCAACAGGTTTGGCGAGCACCATGTGCATTGTTGCAGCAGTCAAATGAGTAGCCAAGATTGATGTCTCTAACCAGGTAGCTGCTTGAAATGAGGTAAAATCTGGCTGTGGTCAACACACAATTGATCTTTCAACTCATACAACACCTGTAAGATGTGTACATCATGGAATTGTGTTTGTTTAAATGCTTTCCATAATTGTTCAAGGTGTAAAAGTTCATTCAATTTTTGTTACCAAGGAGTAACAGTCTGTCTTTCATTTCTTTATGGTAGTTTTAATCCTCTTTACAGATGAATTTCCACCCACAATTGATGTGGCAGCATTGTAGCTCTTCTAAATGTCTCCTAGATATACTCAAGTTAGTTTTGTAGATATAATACATCAAGTAGCAATGTTTGGAGACTTAATGGATGATCTTCTCCTCTATCTCTCCCGGAATTCATAAGAATCTCCAGTGTTTATGGCCTTCATATCCTCAAAGTCACTTTGTTCTTGAGGAATCTCATTCTCTTTGCTTAGGTCTGATGGTGTCACCCCTATAGTGAGCACCACATTCAGAAGATCTGCCTTTGCTCGCTTAACTTGGTTGGCTGTATTGCTGTTGAGATGTTCTGTCAAACACAGATTAGAAACCAGGTGACATGCTGAAGGGACATGTTACTCACTCACTGAATGAATCTTCATCTGATGCTACCTTATGTAACATTAATAGCTTGTTGGAACTGCTCATCACCATGCTGGCAGTATACTTATTGTCACTTTTGGACATAAACTCGGTAACTTGGTCTCTGTCACAAGACTCAATGGAAACCTTGACAGCCTCTTTCTTGGAGTTATCAGCAAATAAGGTATCCTTCTTGACTTATTTGAGGTACGCCGACCAGGGGATGGACAGTACCAAACACAACACTCAAAATGACAAAACAAAACTACTAACCAGGTGGGAAGCAGAAACTGTTAACCCACCATGGCAGAGGGTGAGGAGTGGTCGGGGGGTTGGTTTTCTGAAAGACCCACCTCGATCAAGGGATGTTGGTTACAGTACCAGATCAGAGCAGAGAGCCAGGGCGTTGGGGCATCTGCATAGTGGGGGTTGAGGTCAGCGTAGTAGGAGTTTTCCTCTTCCGCATCAAGATAATGACGGGAAAGTGTTTCAACAAAAGCTGCGATGAGAGCTTCAGCTTCTTTGTGGGCTTCAGGAAGTTGGGTGAAAAGGGAGATACTGTGGCGGGTAATTTGGCTGAGGGGTTGAATGAAGCAATCATTGCGACATTCATAACAGCAACTTCAGCATCATCAAATAGTTTTGAGATGTCACTGCAGGCAGATTCAGGGAATTCAGGGGGGAAGAAGAGGGTGGGCAGTCCATGCTGGAGCTGAGCCACTGACTGGGCCACCGCAGTGCGTAGTTTCAGGCAATGAGGAGAGGCCACCGCAGCTAAGGCGAGCTGGTGATCACTTTGGAAGGGGGCTGTATTGGTAGAGGAGTGAAATGGCGAGGGGTAGGGGTTTCATCAAAGTCAGGAAGGAAAAATTCTGCTTGACCATAATTGCCTTGGCAGAGAGGTTGACCTGTATGCTTACTAATGAGGACATTACCTGATTTGTCAGTTTCAGCCAATAGATCCCATGGATTTTGGTTCACTGGAATAGTGGCGTTCGAATTTGGGTGGGTGGGATTGGGCGAATGGGCAGCTGCTTGGGTGCCAATGGTGGTCCAAGAATTGCTCTTATTGGTTGGGGTAGACTTAAGTGGGAGAGTGAGGCTGGAGGTTTTGGGGGCTGATTTTCCATGTGGGCCCACTGAACGATATTGGAGGGTGGGAGGGGGCAGCAAAGCGCCCCATACTGAACCTCCAGAAGGAGGCTCAGAAGCCGCAGCAGCGGACTTGGCCTGAGGGCATGCTCTTTTTGCATGGTTGAGGCCAAAGCAGAGGGAACAAATCTGCCTACCATTATTGACCCAAGCCCAAAAGAAAATGATCAGGCGCTGCAGCCACACTAGCGCGGGGTGGGATTTGTTGGGCTATGGTAGGGTGGTGTAGTATGATGGTGGCTGTTGCCCAAGGAGCAGCAAGGCGCTCCGCACCTGATGGAATGGCAAAGATGAGGTTGGGCTGAGTGCCATAAGACATGAGCCCCGCGACCAACTGGTCATACAAAACCTGGGGTGGAAGGTGGGATGGGAGATTTGCAAAGGATACCACCAGCGTGGTGTCTGAAGGGAGGCGAGTACAGGTTGTGGGAATGGGTTTTTTATAAATTAGAGGAGTTTGTGCTGCCGCTTCAGCATCCTCATCAGATTGGAACCCAACATCAAAGTAGCCCTTAAAAGGGCAGAAGTCTATAAAGCCAGCTGGCGCAAAGGCTGCAGTGGCTAGCTCAATAATTGCCTTATTGGCATATGGGAACAAATGCCCATAGTCCACTCTGAGGCAATAGCGAATGGCAGAGCGAGGGAGGGCGAGAGGATGGGGGCGAGAAGGGTGGACGCGCGCCAGGTGGAGCGCTAAGTCCCATGGGGGGACAAAACGGTTGGAAACAGTGGGCGGTCTGTTTGAGCCCATCCAAACGCGCTTGCCTGTGGGGCGTAAAACGCTAGGTGGGGGTGCACTGCTGCCCCACACTGGTGTGGCAGGCGGCGGAGCCAAGGACATCAAAGAATAGGTTTGGGCAGACAGCTGTGGATAAATAAAACTTTAAATTTAAAATCGCTCAAAAGTGACTTTGAGCGGTAAAAGAAAGTTAAATAAGGTATCCTTCTTAATAAGTGTTTTATTTCTTAGATCCCAGACTGGATACTGGTAATCTCTTATGTTCCTTAGATCCCATACTGGTTATTGGTGATCTAATTAATTAACCTAGATATCAATGGAAACAAAGGATAAACTTGATATCTTGTGGTATAAGTCTTTTTAAAAGAATAAATTATACTATTTTTATACTTCAGGCGTAAATTCAAGATATATAGTAAGTGTAGGTTGATAATTAAATGAGAATAGGATTTAATGATTATTTAGGGGCTTTATAAGCCCCTTTTTAATTTCTTCTTGATATCCGCCTTGATGGCGTCATCCATTTTACTTAATGATTGTATCCACAAGATCCAACTCTTGGTATAAATCCCTTTTAGAGAATGTTTGGTGTCCCCTTTTTTAATCCTTACTTCTGGGTTTGTGGCAACAATTTCACTTCTGTCTATTGCTACTTCACCTTATTTGGTATTATTCTGATCAAGTCAGATTATATAAGATAGCGCTGATATGATGCACCTTACTTCAGGGTTTTAACTGGCTTTTAATATTGCTTGATTGTCTTTTTGGGTAACATTCAGACAGAAGGTTAAATAGCTTTTATTAGGGTAACTTGGTTCAGATGGTTTATTGGTCATTCCTTCACCATTGACATTTCAGATGGAATTACTATAGATTAGCTGATCACAAATTATCCCTCCTCTCAAAGGTATAAAAGGGGTCAAAATTCATAGTCTTTGGTGGTGGCAGCATCTGCATAATAATCACTTTAGTTGTCAGGTATTAAAGTATTTTGTATGTCATCATCCCAACTGACTGGTATACATCTTAGGCCTTTGCTTATAAAAAGCGTTCTTCTCCCTTATACACATGTCAATACGGTATATGTAAATATTGTAATGGTTGTATACTGGTGGGGTTCCTTCCAGAGGGTAAGGAATTGTTTCCCACTATGATGACATTAACCCATGACACAAACAGGCTTAACTATATAGGAAGTTCAACTTAAAAATAAATTTGTGGTAGTTTGCACAAAAGCAAGTATAATGAAAAAATCTTCATTTTAATTTTTAAAATTTTAATATGAGTAAAAGTTTATACTTATTAGACATAGTCAAGCATGAGATAAAATTAAGGACATAGAATTAATCTATCACAAAATTTGGAAATATTAATTTACTTTTGTTAAAATGTGTTTTCAATTATCCATTAAGGTATATATTTTAGATGAAAATTAAAATGTTTTAAGGGTAATTAAGGTTGTAGTGGCTACAAACATCAATAATGAACCTACTAAATAGGACTTAGATAAAGATGCTAATAGATTAACAGTTACATAAATTTAAATATTAATTATATAGCTTTCTGAGTCTCAGTTTGGCAAATGAAGTTGTAAAATACAGTCATACCCCACTTAACACAAATTGCCAAGGAACTTATCACTTGTGTTAAGCAGAGTATGATTGTATTAAACTAAATTAATAAATATCAAAAAATGAAAAGACTGTGTGTTTTTAGATCAGTGTATCCTCTCATTAGGTTGGGACCACCTAGTGCTAAAAAAGATTGAGTATTTTATTATGGTAATCTTGATAAGTCCAGGGATATGTAAAAAGTCAAACCCATTTTATGTAAGTAATACGTTCCTTAGCAACTTGCATTAAGCATGGTATGCCTGTAGTTTAACTTTCTATCAGAAAAGTTTTAGTTTATTTAGAGGTTCAATTATACTAAATATTCTACTTAAAACTATGAATAGGGATGTGGAGATTATTACTAAAAGACATTTGCCCTCTCAGCTGCATAGGAAGAATGTCTTGGGTCAAACTCATCCAAAATGGGGAAATTTTGGCCATTTATGATTTTGCAATGATTCTAAGTACAATTCTAATAATACTAATGATGATATTGTCGACCAAAAGACCTTGGTTGATTCTCAGTGGAGCCCCACAAATTGGGTAACACAATTTTGATAACTATGAAGGCAACAACCATTAAATTGAGCAGTCAGATTTCTCTGGCCATGCAGCAGACCCTGGGGCAACCATTGAATAAAACTCCCCCAGCCACAACCAGGTCCCTTCATGCACCTACGTGGGGACCACCCCCCTTTTATAGGCTTGAGGGGTCCCCCAAGGTAAAATAAAATCCACTAATGGGGATTGGCTGAAGCTAATTAAAGCATTACTGCACGGGTACATAATGACAGCTGTCAAATCCCCATCTGTCATACATCTTAGGCGAAGCAAGTGTTCCAAGCTTCAATAGACTACTTTATCTAATTCCTAATTTGGACAGTAACAAGCCATACTGAACTTATTAGTAAATTCCCTCCAACCTTTGATAATGTTTAAATATATATTGGTTGGATATCAAGGGGATCACTTATTCTCTTTTACCCCGCACTGCTAATAAAAACCATAAAAAACCCAAGTTTTTATTAGTGTATATTTAAAAAATTTTAACAAAACTTTTGTGGGATCCAGCAGCATAAGCACCAGCGAGCACCTATAAGATGGATTCCTACAAATTGGTGCTCACTACAGGGGGCCCCTGTACACTGCATAAATCATCAAAAATGGAGGCTTCAACCATGAGTAACCCTCCCACTTTTTCTCTTCACATGGAATCACGTTAAGTTGCTCTGGAAAAGCAACTAATAAGCGCTCTATCTCGACTCAATGAACTTGAGCAGTGCCCTCTAAAACCATGTTTTAAAGACAAGTACATCCCTGGCGAAGGGAGTATTAATAATTTTTGTACGTTTATGAAGCTTCCTTGGATGGTTCAACGGACAAGCAAAAAATGCAACACATCCTTCCTTGTTTTAGCCGCCTAGCGCAAAAGATGATAGTTCCTTACCTAAACCCTTTGTACACTCAGGCAGAGGTGAACGAGAATCTTTTGGCTAGATTTGGATCCAAGCATAGTCTACACAGGGAAAAACAGGTTTTTATGCGCCTTAGCATGTATGAGGGTGAATCGCCCATTGCCTTTGCTGAACGCTTTTACCTTGCTGCACAAAGGTTGTCAACCTCTAACATGCTCACCCTTGATGATGCTATTGCCACCCTGTTAACTGGGTTAGCTTCTCAGCCCTCTCTAGCTAGGCATATCATCTCTGTGAAACGCTACTTTAAAACCATCCACAATATCAAAGAAGCTTTGTTAGATGTGGTCAAATTCCAACTATGTGCCACAATAGATGAAGCTGAGGTGAACTCTACAGCTCTAACCATTGAGGAGTTTCCATCTGTTGAACAGTTGGGAGTGAGCCCACCTGTGCCTATCCCCCAGTGAAACCTGGTTCCTCAGTGCGACTCAAAAGAAATATTACTCCTTCTTATGATTCTGAGCCCTGTAAGGTAGCTAATACCATACTCTCGCCCAAGCTCACCCAGTCCTTGGTGCCTTCCCTTCCAGCCAAGCTAGTAAATGAGGCCCCTAAGGCTACCCAATCTTCTGTGGCTTTCTCCCCTACCTCCATCTCAGCCTTGCCCGTTGTTGAGAATACCCTTGGGGAGGAATCTGAGGGAGTTACGATGATGTTGGTTACTACATATTGGGAGCCCTGCGGAAATAGAAGTGCTTGATCATTTGAACGCTGGAGGAGTAGAAGAGACTACCATACATGAGGAAAAGTACCTCAGCCAAATTCTAGGGTGTCCAAAAGTTATTGACACTGCTAGCGATGGTGACCAATTCTTAGCTGGCTTGATTCGCCCTCTTCAGCTGGTTCATCCCATAAAATCCATTATGGATAAATACCCTGAGACTGCTAAAAAGCTAATTTCCATTTTCCAGCTCAAGGAGGTCTTAGCTTTGTCACCTAACTTTGGCGGAACGTTCACTAAGGTTGAAGTGGTTATCCAAAAGGTCCAAATACTGGATATCCTGGACACTGGCTCCCCAGTTAATGTGATCTCCACAAAGCCTATCAAGAAGATAAATCTAGCACCTGACTTGTAGTACACGCAAGAATCTGGAACCTCTGGCCCTAATAATACCCGTGCTATTGGGGCATATTCTTCCCTTCCCATTCAAATTGGGAAGCTTATTTTATCAGCCCCTGCTATGGCTTTGGGCAACAATGCATATGATATGCTCATTGGTACTCAGTTTATGATTAAGTACGAGGGAATAATAAACATGAAGCAAGGTTTCCTCTTGTTACTCAACTATGAAGTCCCGCTAGTCTTATCTAATAAAGAACCCAGCAAGCATGAATACTCTTGCCTGGTCGAATACCCCTTTGCAGCTATAACTTTGCCTTATTCCACTTCTGGGCGTAACACAAAGAAATTTTCCAATTCAATGGATGCTAGGGACAGTATCCCTTTCTATGCTGTATACGAGGTCTTGATTAAGTCTGGTGAACAAAGAGTGGTTGACACTAAAATCACGCTCCAAATCCCACACCACTGCTTGTTGCACCTTGTAAGTATTGAGGGCGTTAGCCCCTTGGAGCCTCGTGTATTGCCTGGGATACTAGACCCAACTTACCAAAGGCCTATTACTCTGCTGTTGAGGAGCCTCACCTCAAAAGACATAGTTGTAAAGAAACATCAGGAGATTGGCAGAGGTTTTTTAGTCCCTGTGGAGGACATTGAACAAATTCACTCCATTGGCTCTATGATGGATATGGGCCTGCCAGCGGATAACCTGATATGTACCTTACCCAACGTCCATATCTCGGATGGGCTGACCCCAGATGAGCTGAAAAAAGTTCACACTCTCCTCGATGGCTATAACGATATATTCTCCAAATCAGAAACTGACTATGGCCACATGAAGGGCTGGTGCCACTCCATTGATGTGGGTGATGCCCGCCCTATTAGGTCTAAACCTTATTGCAAGTATAAGGTAGAGGAACAGCAAATATGGACGGAGCTCCAGAAAATATTAGACGCGTGGTTACCCGTTCCTTCACAAAGCCCTTGGTCTTCCCCCCTTTTGCTAATAAAAAAGAAAAACTGAGGTCATTGGATAGTCATGGATTATCGCAAGTAAAGTAACCTTATGAAAAAGATAGATATCCTCTCCCTCGCATTGACAATGCCTTGGCCCAACTCTCTGGCTCTAACTTCTTTTCTGCCATGGACTTAGCTAGCGGCTATTGGCAAATGCACCTCTTCCCTAAAGATCAGGAGAAATTTTCTCTAATTTGTAGTGAGGGTCTCTTCCTACCAACCTGATTACCTCAAGGGTTGTGCAACGCACCTGCAACTTTCCAGCGTGCAATGGACCATATCATTCAGGACTTGAAATTAAGTTGGGTCATCGTCTACCTTGATGACATAGCAGTATTTTTCAAAAACATTTAATAAACATCTTGATCACCTGAAGGAGGTGTTTCAACGACTATGTAAGTCAAATATCAAATTAAAGCCCTCAAAGTGTACTTTCTTTCAAGAGAAACTGGATTTCCTCAGCCATTCCCTTTCTCAAAAGGGAATTCAGCCAATCCAAGTTAAGGTTGAAGCAATCTCAAAAATGCCTCCCCCTAAAAATTTAAGGGATATTTAGGTATTTCTAGGGATGATGGGATATTACCATCAGTTCATCTCTAAATTTTGTCAAACTCAGTGAGCCTCTTGTCCGCCTATAGACCAAGAACACTCCTTTTCAGTGGGGTGCATAACAGAAGCCTGCTTTTGAGACGCTGAAGCAACTGCTGAAACAACGCCTTATCCTATGGCATCCAGATTATAATAAACCATTCATCTTATTCACTGACGCTTCATACTATGCTGTTGGGGCCATTTAAGCCCAATTGGATGATAACGGTGTAGATCATCCAGTATCCTATTAAAGTAAGATGCTGTCAAAGGCTGAAAGTAACTACAGTGTAACTGAGAAGGAGTGCCTTGCTGTTCTGTTAGCTGTAAAGCACTACCGCCCTTTCCTATATGGAATCACCTTCACTGTGTGTTACTGACCACGCCTCTTTAAAATGGTTAAAGAACATGAAAGATTTTACTAGTCAGTTAGCTCGCTGGGCTCTAAAGCTCCAGCCTTATGACATGGAGATTGAGCACCATTCTGGAACTTATCATATGAATGTTGATGGGTTGACTAGGCTACCAGTCCTTCACTTAGATAATAGTGAGGTTAAGAGGTTACATGACCTTTAATGACCCCTGATGACTGGGAAGATGAATATAAGACTGTACAAAAGATTTTAGCTCGGCACTCCCATAACACCAAAGTGGAGAATGAGAAATTGTATAAGCAGGTGGGGGAAGATTGGCTGCCTTACTTCTGGCCCTCAGAACGTGTACCTGCTATCCTAGAAGCTCACTCCACTCTAGGTCATGGAGGGGCAAAGAAAACTTATAAGTGGATTAAGGATCAGCTTTATTGGGATGGAATGATGGAATCTATTTTTTTGATGTCTTGGAAGCCTGCCTTATGTGTAAGAAGCAAGCCAGTTTAAAGACTAGGTATCAGTATCAACCAAATACCCCACAACAACCATTCCACACTATCAGTCTGGACGTAGTAGGTCCCCTCCCTCAGACAACTAGTGTCAACCAATTTATCCTTGTAGCTATTGACCACTATACTAAGTAGGTTGAAGCTGTGGCTATCCCTGCCCAAACAGCCAAGGCCACAGCCACTTTTTTACATCAAAACATTTTCACTCAACATGGCTGTCCACAATTACTATTCTGCAATAATGGTAAGAACTTCATCTCCAGAGTATTCAAAATCCTGGCCACCTCTATGGGAGCCCAGCAACTTTTCTCAGCTCCATATAATCCCTCCACAAATGGAACCATGGAATGAGCTAATGGAACCTTGGATTCCACTCTACAGAAAATGGCCTCCTCTGATCCTCTCCACCGGGATCAATTCTTACCCAGTGCTCTTATGGCATACTGGATTAGCTACCACTGGATCTTGAAAATGCCCCCCTTCCATATCTTGTACAAGTGGGAACCAGAAATACCTGCCCACTTAGTTAAAGATGTATTTTCCTCTAGGATTGAGGAACCTGAGAAAGTCATGTGGAGATTGGCTCAGTGTATCATTCAACTCCAATCTGAGGCTATGACTAACTTAGCAAAAACAGTGACTAAAGAAGGGCAGGCTGCCAATGAGCTCAGAACCCCCTACCTGCATTCCAAGTATCTGACATAGTACTATACTACTATAATCGCATCACTCATATAAGCAGTAAGCTTGGATCAATATGGGAGAATCCCTTCACCATCACTTACAAAAGAGGAAACAAGTACTCTATCAAATATTTTTTTTTTTTTTTTTTTTTTTTTGGCTACAGGTATTATCATCAATTGTGTATATGGCCATTTCCTCTGACCTTATTCTCCCCCCCCCCAACATTCTTGAGGGGGGTGATGTCAGACATTTGCCTTTCAGCTGCAGAGGAAGAATGTCTTGGGTCAAACTCATCCAAAATGGGGAAATGTTGGCCATTTACAATTTTGCAATGATTCTAAGTATGATTTTAATAACAATAATGATATTGTCAACCAAAATACTTTGGTCAATTCTCAGTGGAATCCCACAAAATTGGGGTAATATGACTTCAATAAATATGAAGGCAACAACCATTAAATTGAGCAGTTGGATTTCTCTGACCATGCAGCGGACCCTGGGGCATCCATTGAATGGAACTCTCCCAGCCACAACCAGGTCCCTTTATGCACCTATGCGGGGACCACCCCTTTTATAGGCTTGAGGGGGTCCCCCAAGGTAAAATAAAATCCACTAGTGGGGTTTGGCTGAGCTAATTAAAGTATTACCACATGGGTACATAATGCCAGCCATTAATTTCCTATCTGTCATACAGCCCAGGTGAAGCAAGTGTTTTGAGCCTCAATAGGCTACTTTATCATATTTCCTAATTTGGATGGTAACAAGCTAACCAAACTTACTAGTAAATTCCCTCCAACCTTTGATACTGTTTATATACATATTGGTCAGATATTAAGGGGATTGCTTTTTCTTTTTACCCTGCGCTACTAATAAAAGCCATAAAAAACCTAAGTTTTTATTAGTGTATATTTATTAAATTTTAACAAAACTTTTGTGGGATCCAGTGGCGTGAACACCAGCGAGCACCTATAAGCTGGATTCCTACAATTATATTTATCATGTGATACTAGTATATTAATGGTACAGTAACATTTTAGCAGCATATTTTTTATATCTTGATGAAGTAATGTGAAAATTTGTTTTGCAAGGGCTTAATCATTGAAGATTTAAATCAGCAAAATTAATTACACCTTACATAACAATAGATTATATGGCTAAAAGACATTACTAACTGCCGTTTTTGATATACTTATATAACTGTATGTGATAGATGACATACCATCTTGGTTTTATTTAAAAATTTGAATAAATGCTTTAACCTATGATATATACAAGAGCATAAAGGTGAAGGTACCATTTAAAATATTTCCTACAAAGTAATTAAGTCCAATATTAAGAATCTTATGCTGCATAATTTAGTCTACCTTTATTACTAAAAAGGCAACTTAAAAATGAGCTATATAAACCACTTACATTCTTCAATTGTGAATGCATACTTGGAAATGTCTTCAGCATGATTTCATACAGTTAAAAGATCAAGTGCAGTGACAGAATTCCGTAAAGTATGCAATAAAAGTTTTATCAATATTTTGAAGAGTGGAGGTAAACTAACAATCTGTCAGAAAGTGGAAAGCTGGTATTTATAATCAATAGATCAAATGCACAAAAAGTCATTAGCTTAAGTTATTAATTTAGTAAGTAAAAGTTTCTTTATGCCATGATACTTGATGGCTTTTGGTCAATTCATACATTAACATATTTTTTCTACCGTCAACAAAAAGTAAAGTAGCTTGAGATTTTAAAATAGTATAATGAGTTTAAAATTATATAATTAGTAATTTAAGCTAAAAACAAACATTCCAGTTATGGTTAATCTGAAAGTTTAAATGTGGATATGCGATCAAGATAATCCTTTAGATTAAGGTGTGAGAATACTGGTAACAGTATAGAACTGTAATGATATTTTTATTCTTACGAATAACCGAAGAATATTTTATCTCCAGCCTATGAGATTTCAGCCCTCAGTATATCTTGAATGCCTATAATTTTTGTCTCACTTTATCAATTGTAAATTATAAATCCTTAAAGTCACCATTTAGAAAAGATAATAGAATTTGTAAATATCAATATTTAAAATTTATAAGCTAAAAACTTCCACAAAGATGCTCGCAATGCTTAAAAAATCATATCAAAATTAATGCAGGAAATTTTAACTGCAGAGAAATCCAAATCTGGATTTCATATAATTTTTTAAAGCTAAGTTAACCAAAAATTTATTAGTATTTAAATTAAAACAACCCAGTACAAAGCCAATTTCCTTTGCCGTTTTTATCAAAAGAGTTAAAACAATTGTTCATATTATCATATTGCCAAAAGTATATATTTTTGTCCCTCTCTCAATCGCATATTCTTAGTCAAATGAATCATTCACACTTAATTGATCAAAGCAATACTGTTTAACTGTTTATTATTGCCAAGAGCTGCAAATACATACATTCTAAGCTTAACAAAAGGTGCAAGGCATATAATTAAAACTTCCTATTACAATGGGATAAATTGTCACTAGGGTCTTTTAAGCACTAGTGATCAATGTAAAATACTAAAAGCTATAAGTTCAAACCTGCCGCAGTTATGCCATAAATTTGACTTTGTCATCTGAACCAATGGCAAGGTAGCACCTTTTTCTCTCATCCATAGACCAAGCCAGATTATGCACAGGGGTGGTTAAATTAAAGGACATCTCAGGAGTGGCGGTGAACTGGAATCCTGAGGACTTGGCAGTTTTGTTTAAATCCCAGAGATAAACAAAGCCATCATCACCTAAACTTTAAAGAAAAGTAAGTGTGGCTTACCTCCAGTGATAAGATGGTTCCGCGAAAGCGGATGCCAAGATAAAGCTCTAGGTGGGCTAGTATGCCCACTCAAACAAGCCACTTGCACACCAGGCATGCGAACGTCAAGTACCACGGCTGGCAAAGAATCCATCTCGATAACAGCAAGATAGTTTGAATCGCTTCGATTGAAGCGCAACCTCAACAGGGGAGAAGATGAGCTTGATTCAAACAGGATGGTGGACTGATCTAAGCATCTTAACCGTCAGAATAGAACAGGCGCACATTCACCTAAGATCGAACAGACGCACCGACCCGTCCTCGCCAGCCGAGCCAAAGATATCCGCTTGCCCACTTGCGAACTTTACATCCAAAACTGAGCGGTCGTGTGCAATTAGCTGAGTCTTTACTTTGGAAGCTTCAAGGTCCCAAACGGTGCAAGTTGTATCAATGCTGGAAGTAATGAGAAGGTGAGGATCCACGGTTGCCCAGTCGAGGCCTGTCAGTGGCGCTCTATGGGATTGACGCCGAGTGGCTAGTTCTGCTACTAACACCATTTCGGGTGGAGGTGCAGGGAGCCCCTTCTCCGCTGCTTGAATGGCTGCCAGTTGGTTGTCCGCTTCAGGAAGAAAAGCCCGCCAAAGCCGCACTGCATCGCTTGTCGCCGCCACTAACTCTTCCCCTCCGTCAACCAGACCATGCTGTTTCAAATAATGAGCTCAATTTTGTGAATTTAAAGGGAATTGCCTTTGAAGGCTGGCAAGCTATCTGAGAGACTGGAAATCCATCCGCGGGGCTTGTACAAGAAGGCCGATAAGCCAAATTTCTTTCCACGTCATGATCTGAAAGGTGAAGATCAACTCCATGGATCTAGCATTTAAATTGGAGGTAAAGAATGTTTAGCGGAAGGAATATAAAGTGCATTTACAAACAACTTATTTTGCTGCGCAAAATTTAAAATTTCCAATAAATCACTCAACTTGAATCTAAAAAGTATACTTGAAAAAACCTATTAATTTAAGAAACTCCAACTTAAAATACCATATAACTAGCCTACACTATCCCCCATTCGGATCGGGACCCAATATTATTTAATTTTAAAGCAAGTTGACAAGATAAAAGGGACCAGGTAATAGTAAAAAAAGAAATGAATACCAAACACCTAGAAAGTTGATTGAGTTATCATGAATAGCCACATAAAAATTAGTCATTTTCCCGATGTAGGAACAAAATACTTTTGATCAAATTTTTGATTGACCAAACTATTTTTTTCAATTCTATAAATATTACTATATTGGAATGCCTCGATTTTTGTAAAAACAGCATAATTTTTAGTTAAACACATGCTTTATAATTTGGATTTTTCTTGAAAGAAAACAGATATACGATTAAAAAAAACAGATATACGAGCACAAAAAACTAAATTTTGTTTCTCTGTTTCTAAAAATCCGATGAAAAAATATGCAATTCTTCTTTTTCTCATAAAAATAGACCGATAATTAACATACTTTTCCGAATAAAGCTCGGATGCGTTTGGCGAAAATTTCCGTAAATTTTCAAACGGAGCAACTTTTTAAACTTAAACAGCATGACATTATAAGTAAGAACGCTTTAATACGACATCAAATTGTAGATGTATAAGATAAAATTAAAAGCTCAACTTGCATGATAAGCTTTCAGAAAATAACAAAATCCTTCAAACGAGCTAAAACTATCAACTAGTAACAGTTTTCGACACAAAGGAGCCAGAAAGAGAGGCGAAAAAAGCTCATTTATTTACCCAAAGAGAAAAATGCACCACTTACCGAATTGTAAGTGGAAACAAGAAAGCTTCCCACAAACAACCTTGGGGTTGACGATATATTAGACCAATTTATAGCGTATGCCGGCCAAGGCAACTTAAGTTCCTGCTTTTGCTTAAATTTGTTAATTATAATCTGGTGCATTAAATTTTGTATTTAATGTAACACTAACTAAACCAATAATTACATTATTGCTTAATTGCCTATTACATATCTTTGCCTAATTCCACCCCCAGCCACTCGTGAAATTTCATGCAACCGTCCCACTTGGTATCAAATTTTAGTTGGTAATCATTCTGAAATATCTACCTTATTTCATAGCTTTAAATACACTCATGGTATTTAATGGTATAAAAATCCTAAAAAATTGGGATCGATCAAAGATCCAATTAAGTTCTGATTAGTGATCGGATAAAAAATAAATATTTACAATATCACCCCATGCTTTACAACAGCATTACTGTTTAAGGTTTATTTATTACAAAGGTGAAGCTGCACTACCTGCTAGTGATGTGTAAATCAAATTTTACAAATTATTACAATTATTCAATCAGTATGCTCAAATGAATGATTATTCAATCAGGATGTTCATATAAATGATTATCTAATCTGGATGCTCAAATAAATAATTATCTAATCTGGATGCTCAAATAAACAAATATGAAATCAGGAAACTCTTTTTACATGGTATAGATAATTCAAGATGTAAACTCCTACAATCTATATATAATAAAATAAGAAAAAATAAACTTTTTAAAAACTTGCTTTTCTTAAAGAGAGAAAATAGTATAAAAGTTAAAAAATATAAAGTAAAAACACACATCAGCCAAAAAAGTTAACTAAAAAGTAAAAAATAATTTCCTTACCAAATAATTACTTTTAAAAAATTCACATAAATGACTACAAGAAAAGCAAAGTATGTGCATTTACTGTCATGGCTTGTTAATAATATAATTATTGGGACAAATACCAAGGACAAAGCTGCATGTCAGGAGGTCAAGAATGTTAAGTTGGATAGCCTCCCTGATCTCAAGCATACCTTGGATCAACACTGGATGAAGGCAAGGTATGCCCAGGTTAATCCTAAGGAAGCAAGAGAAGTTTGGCCCTGTATAACAGCAGGTGTTTTAAAGCTGAACCAGCTTTGCATTAAATAAAAAGGGTTTGCTTCAGTTTCTCATTGAATGGGGTCTTGAAACCTGTTTGGTTTTCAAAATTTCCAGCTCAGGTTGGCCACTCCTACAATTAATAACCCAAGTTTGGTCAACTACCAAATATAGTTTACTGCCTGATGAAAGCATGCATTTATTAATGTACCTCAGCTTAGCACTGCTTTCATCAATTGATTGTTCCCCCAAATTACTTTAAATCCCTTTTCTAAAGGTCAATCTCTCTTGTTGGTCAACTTTCCTCTTAATAAAACCCTTCACTAGTACACCTTTTTATATGTTATCTTGGACAAACCTGTTCATGGACCTCTTTGAGGAGGTCTTATACAATATTAACCCTTTAATTTTAACAACTGTAAGTCTCTCCACCTATGCACTGTTGGGCCACCCAGGTTCCCTCCAACTTGGGTTGCCTATACACTTCCACTCTAAGCACTGTGTGGTTCAAGTTTGGTTCTTCCCTCCGGTGATAACTATCCTCAACTTGAGTTATTACAGCTCAAGCACCATCTGCAGAGCTTTAGTAACTTTATTACTAATGACTAGTTTCCTGTCATTGGCTATGTGTACCATGCACTACTACTCTGGGAACAGGAGAGTTATAGAAACTCTCCTTACAATAATTGACCAACCTCTTGATTTTATGTGCATGAACTTTTTCCATGTGGGACTTTCACAAAGGGCAAACAGTGTGTGCCAGCTGTTGGCTATAGCCATGGTGGGGCTCACCACTGTTTACTCTTTTTCCCAAAGGTTGGAGCATCTTGATATTATTTTTGCTACCTCCAACTGGAAAGTACCCACCCTTCTTACTTGTACCCAGTGGATATGGATGCTTTGCGGTCTGAGAGTCAGGATTCCCCAACTTTCCACCAAAAATAATAAAATCAATTTAAATAAATAGGTTTTTTGGCACCACACCCAGATAGTGCAGGCAGTATCCTTGACAGTGGGCTTGGGGGTGATGGCCTTGAATAATTTCAAACAACCTGTTGCCAAAATGGGAATAGAGTCATTTATGACCAAAAACACATTTTATACTGATGTTGCCATATATACAACCAAAATATATTTATTCTCTTATGGATCAGATATGGAACCCAGTTCTGTGTATCAAATTAACCCAGAGAACCCACGCTTGACCACCACAATGATCCATGTAACACAGGAGGTGGAGAAGAAGTTACAACTAAAATTTAAAAATGTTTATGCAGTTACTGAAGATATGGTGGGATATGTGACTTCAGTATTAAGAGTGGCCAAATATCCCTCTCCATTCTTTGTGTAAAATGTATCCTGGGGCCTGTTAGAACCTGAAGAAGAGTTTGGTGGTGAAGTGTTGGCGTTGTCTGATATGAATAAAGATCATTTGGGATATTTTTTGTCAATTGCTACCCTTTCATCCCCTTCAGGTAAAATTATCGCTACTATTTAGTGGATACTGGAGCCTCTGAGAATTTCATTGACCAAGACCTTGCTGTCTACCTTGAGCTTAGTTAATTGCCAGGTGGTATGGTTAGGAAAGGGGCTTCTCAAGGTATTTCCACCCTGAAGGTACTAGGGTTAGTGGATTATCAAGTGGGCAATTATCTTTTGATGAACCGTTTCCAAGCAATCAGGAACCTTTTATACCCCATTATATTGGGAGTGGAATGGTGGCGAAAGTTTGACGTCAGGACCAACTTGAGAGACAATGCCCTATCCCTAACATTAGAGAATGGTCGTACATTAATTGTTCCTTTGTCTGAGGCTAACTTCCAGGGTGATTTGCCCCACTAGCCCAATATCCACACCCTCAGTCTCGCTCCATTGTTGAAGCTCACACTGGAGGTACCTTTACCTTCTTGTTTGGAGGGTTTGGAATCTTCGTTTGATGCAGCTTCAGCCAATCAATTACCTGATCATTCAGAGTTTGATTGAGAGTTCAAGCTCACAGTTGATCTGATGCATATATCTTCCCCAAATTACCCTTTGACCATATGAGAGGAAGCAGCAATAGATGTCTGGGTTAAGAGCAGTTAGCCAAAGGTGCGATTTTTCAGCTTACCTCCCCAGTATGCTCCCCACTTCTCTTCATGGAGAAAGCCAATGTTGTTTTATGCCCTTATTGTAGATTATGGGAACCTAAACAATGTGACTGTACCAGATCTCCATCCCATCCCTTTGGATTTACAGATTGCACATTGTGTGTGGAAGGCTATAGTCTTCTCCAAACTGGATTGCCTGGATGCATTCAATCAGATCTGGATTAAGTGGGGAAAGGAGTGGTTAGCCCCATACATACCATAAAAGAATTTTCAAATTTCAGGTTATGCCCTTTGGGCTTAAAAATGCCCCTGCTATCTTTCAACTTCATATTGATGCCGTTTTGGGGGACCTGCTGGGGTTATGTACAGTTGCCTACATGGATGATATTCTGGTGTTTTCCCCTGATCATGAGTCCCATGCAGTATACCTTTGGCAAGTGGTGGAGCGGTTGAAGGCAGCCAGCCCTACGCTGAAGATTAGCAAGTGTGAACTATTCAATTTTCAGGTCACCTTTCTGGGCAACGTTGTGTTTGACCAAGGATACATGATAACTCCAGACAAGGAGAAGGCGATTTGTAAATGGCTGACCCCAACTTTTGTCAAGGAATTGAGGAGATTTTTTGGGGATGTGTATGTTCCTCAAGAAGTTCACACCAAATCTATTTGAAGTGGCAGCACCTTTGTATAAGGCTAGTAGGGCCAAAGTGCTTCAGTGGTCCCCTGTTTTATAAATGATTTCCAAGCAGTAAAGTGCACCCTGTTGTCCATGTCTGTTATTCTCCATGTAGATCCTGATAAGGAGTTTGTTGTGAATCTATATGACTGGATGACAAGCCACAATTATGACCAATGAATTATTGGAGGAATTCTGCCAAAAATTCAATGGGCAAAAATCCGCTGAGGATGTTTCAGAGCTATAAGTATTCAATTGTCTTAGGATGAGGTAATATTGGGTTATAACAGGTCATTATTGGATCACCTTCAAAACAGGGAAATAAGGCGATGTCAACATTTGACAAAGGATGATTTAGATTGCCTCGAATCAGGGTGATAAAGAATTGAAGAACAACAAGCCAAAACCAATGAGAATATGGCGAACAATTAAACTAAGCAAAATGTCAGTACCAACAAAGGTCACTGGGATATCAGCGAGATGAGAGGATTGACAAGGGGGAGGTTTTTAAAGTTGTAAAGGAAGGAAGTAAGAGAGAGCAGAGGACCATCCAGTACTAAAAAAAGAGAGAGCAGACTAGAAGAGATCTGCCGATATTATCAGATTAAATATAAAGAAGAGTTGTTGAGGAATTTGCTCCTTTTTTGTTAATATTATAGCTGTTTATTTACAAGTGTTCCAAGGAACTGACAATCTTCATATCGTCCGTTCCAATTGCTCAGTGGGCATAACCCAGTTCAAAAAACCTTTTGGCAGATATATAGGGTATCATCAAATTTATAACAATGGTGCTCACTACAGGGGACCCATTGATCAATTACAAAATGATGAAGACTCAGTTACTGGCCATAATGCATCCAGGTTGCTTTGATAAGGAATCTGCATGATACACTGGTCCCGTTGCATATGAGGAGTTAAAACTTGCATTTAATACTGTGCTCAAAAGACAAGATGAGATGCTCCAGGATGTTTGCAGTGATAAGCTGCCGTCATTTGATCATGAAGGAAATATTCATGGGTTTTTTTGACAATTTGAGTTTGCAACTGAAGGAACCTCAGACCAGCAGAGGAAAAACTGTTGATTTTCACCTTGGATGTCGTGAGTGCTGATCAAGTTATTTTTTACCTTTCAGGTAGTTCTGTTACATACTGAGAAGTCAAGGAGACAGTGCTGCAGTTGTTTGTTGGAACTGCAAAGATGTTGCAGTGAAAAGCTGAGTTCTTAACCACTGGGTTTCAGAGAAATGAGACCCTCACCGCATTTGCTGAGTGATTTACAGCGGAAGCTCATGATGTTGATTGGGGCAGGGATTTTATCTGAAGTCGATGTGTGCATTGCAATGTCCTCTGCGGTGAAGCCATACTCTGAGCTTTACAATGTCATGGAACCATTTTTGGAGGAAGGTGTACCTCTTCTTAAACTTGTTCAGTTTGTACATCACTTAGCTGTAACTTTCCCTCCACCCAATATTGAGCAGATTCACACTGTCACCGTTGTCAACCCTAATCATGTGGGGGGAATCAACCAGTTGGTGCAGGTTACACCAGGTTACTCACTACAGTCCAACGTCCACTTCATAACTGCCAATCAACAACTGGCTAACTACCACTTTGGCCCTAAATACGCTGATCAACGGCAAGCGTTCTACCAATATGAGTCTGGTTATGCCTATCATCTTTGGATCAACCTTCAGAGTGGGCCAACTTATATTAACCACAGATGTAGGCCCTATGGGGTAACTTGTTTTGATTGCGGTCACCCTGAGCACATGGGACGATGGTGCCCTAATTGACAGATCCCTTACGTGCAACAGGATGAATGTCATCAGAGAAAATTCAGAGCAGAGTAAAGACAGGACTCTCTACTTCCTCTATCTTAGATTCAAACGTCCCACCTGAATCTACTGTATTAATTGCAGCAGAAGCCTCCCAGTATGATAATACATTCTTCTATCAGCAGCCCGGTTGGGGGAGTAAATGTGTTGACTCAAGTACAAGCCAAATAAATGGCGGACAAAGGGTCTCTGGAGTGACCAAAGCCTTACACTTGTCAGATGTTTGACTAAAATCCGTCAAACCAGCTAGAACCGTTTACAGATGCATTGTCCCTGAGAGGAGTAAAGGTCACCCTTCTAGTGGACGCTATTGTAACAGGATACCCTAAAGTTGGTGCAGGTTTTATAAGTTTCCTGGGATAACGTGAACTGCTAAATTTATATGTAGTAAATAGCCAGCATTCATCTTACTCGGAGTGCACTTACTGTGAGATTGTGGTAGCCAAAACCTGAGTACAAGCTATAAGTAATACAGGCGCTCCTGTTAACAATGTCTCCACTAAGTTGGTGGCGAAGTTGACTTTAAAACCTGACATAGACCACTGGATGGTTTATGGGACCTCTGGAGCAGAAACCATGGTCTCTGAGGGAGCGTACAGCGCGCTTCCCTTGCAGTTTAGTCCATTGTTGTTGTGGCTCCGGTGGTAGTATTACCAAATAGCAACTATGATCTGTTGATTGGGACTGCCTTTATGTGACACTATGGGGCTGTAGTTGACATGATGGAAGAGACCCTCGCTATTTTTGGGACAGCAGATCCCAATCTACTTCACTTCCAGAGGAATGCTAAAGGATTCAGTACACATGAGTCACATCAACCTTGCATATGGTGATGGGGTGGTTTCAGTTTGCTAACATCGACTTAAGCACAAGACCCTAGCCCTTCCCCATCAAATTTATGAATATCAAGGGCTACCTCTTAGAGCAGCTGGAGCTATATCCATTCCCTCTGGACATCAAGTAATATTAGACACGGAGTTAGAGGTGGAAGTGCCATCTGGGCTCTATGGGGAGATCATTGGGCCTTATCAGTAATCACAGCTTGAGCCCCACGTGTCTCCAGGCATCATACTTCCGGGCCATGGGTAGATCAAGGTATTGGTAGCAAATCTTCAGAATGTAGCAATTTGAATCCGCTGGCATCATATTATAGCATATCTACATTTGAACCCAGTTGGGGAGGTCAACCAGGTTCACGAGTTCAGGTCTCTGGATGAATTTGGTCTTCCCATCAAACCTCACCTTGGTTTAATGGCGGTTGTACCCTGGGGGAATATAATGGGGTTATCAGAAGACCAGAAGGATTGAGTGGAAGCTTTATTTCAAAAAAACAAGGAGATTTTTGCTGTTGATGATCATAATTATGGGTGCGCTTGGGGGTTGTTCATTGGCTGGACACTGGGGATCATCCCCCCATCAGGTCTCAGCCAATCCACTGATCAAGGGCAGCTGAAGAAGTCGTCACTGTAGAGATTGATAGGCTGCTAGAGCAGGGAATGCTTGAACCATCCAAGAGTCCATGGGCTTCGCCTGTTCTGATTGTAAAAAAGAAGGACGATACTAACTGTGTAATAATTGACTACCAGAAGCTCAATAGTATCACCAAAAAAGACTCATACCATCTGCCGCGGATTGATGATGTGCTGGATCGGTTAGGTGGAGCTTGCTATTTCTTGGCAATGGATTTGATATCCGGTTATTGGCAAATTGAGTTGCCCACAGTGGAACAAGAAAAATGTGCCATAATCACATCCAAAGGACTTTTCCAACCAACTCGTATGCTGCAAGGGCTATGTAATACCCCAGGCTACATTCCAACAAGCAATGGAAACTATTCTGGGCGATCTAAAGCTGTCATGTGTACTTGTGTACCTTGACAATATTAACGTCTTCTCTCACACATTCACTGAGCACCTTACCCATTTGGAAGAGGTATTTTGCTGACTGGATGAGGCCAATATTAAAATCAAGCCCCAGAAATGCCACATCTTCAAGGATCAGCTGGAGTACCTTGGGTTGATGATGGATGCGACTGGGCTGATACCTCAACCAGCCAAGGTGGAGGCTATCCTGAAGATGACTAATCCAGCTAATAAGCAAGATATTCAGGTGTTTTTGGGGATGGTGGGTTATTTTTAACGCTTCATACCCAATTTCAGTTGCATTGGAGGTCCACGGTTTGAGCTACTAAAGAAGGATGCCATTTTCAAATGGATGTAATGGCGCCAATGCGCCTTTGATACACTTTGAATGGCGCTAAATAGTGTGCCCATGTTGCGCTACCCTAATTTCAATAAGGAGTTTATAGTGCAGATGGATGCATCACTTTCCGCTGTTGGGGAGGTCCTATCTCAGAAGGACGATGAGGGGGAGGAGCATTCCATGGCGTAATGCAGTTGTAGCTTAAATTGCCATGAATAAAATTACACCGTAACTGAGCAGGAGAGCTTAGCAGCGATTTATGCGTATAAGCAGTTTTAAGTCTACTTGCACAGAGTGAAGTTCAAGGTCATAACGAATCATGCATTGTTGCACTGGTTGCAGAATTTGAGAGAGCTGGAGGAGCGGCTAGCCCAATGGGCTCTTAAGCTGCAGGATTATGACTTTGAATTGTCCATCGACCAGGAGCAAAACACCAAAACGCCAATGCTTATCAAGATTGCCAAAAATTGCAGTTACAGCGGATTTAAGCGACATAATGTTTGACAAAATGCTCAGCGGAATGTACGATGATGACCGCCTCAAGTTATCAAGTTACTAGACAAACTCAGGACCAATATATTTCAGCAAAATGGGGAATTGTATAAGTGTATAGGGGACAACACCGTGAATATCCCCAGGTCTTCTACCAGACCAGATACTATCATGAGCGCACACCAAGAAGTTGGCCATGGTGGAGTCTGAAAGACTCTTGAATTGTTGAGGCCGCGGTATTATTGGGAAAGCATGCAATTTGAAGTGCTTGAGACCCTGTCCTTCTGCCATCAGTGCCAGGTGGAGAATCTTTTCTGCTAGAAGACTTTCTACCAGTTAGTAAAACCTCACTTTTCTTGGCATACAGTATCTATCAATGTTGTGGGACCTCTGCCAACTGGAGTTAACTGGTCTAAGTATATCCTGGTGGCAATTGACCACTTTGACCAGGTGGGTTGAGGCGCAGGCCATTCGGGATCTGGGGGCGGTTACTGTTGCTAAGTTTGTAATGGAATGCATCATTCAGCGTCATGGTTTACCACAGTTTATTCTTACTGACAACGGCACTAATTTTACCTCTCACATACTTCCCAAGCTCAACGAATTGATGGCCATCACAGGGTTCTAACAACACCATACCACCCTGAGTCCAACGGAATGGTTAAATGGGTTAACAGGACCCTGGTGAACATACTACGGAAGTTGGTTACTGATAGGCCCTCAGATTTGAGTATCCTCCTTTCTACCGTGGTGTTCGCCTACAATATTAGTTACCATTCTGCCACGGGGAAAAGCCCCTTCCAATTGCTTTATGAATGGAACCACACTCTTCCTGCGCTTCTATATGCCTTTGTAGAGGACACCAGCGGAATGGATCTGCAATTCTATTTAACTGCCTTAACAAATACACTGATTAAATTACAAACTGAAGCGTAATTGTTCAGCTTAGCCAAGAAAAGCAAAAAACCAGGCTGCCAATCAGGTATGACGAAGTGGCCTAGCACAGTTTAAAGATGGAGATATGGTGCTATTCCATGAACAGCATGGGTTTGGGTGGAAGCACAAGCTCGCAAATATTTGAATTAACCCTTCAAGATAATAGAAAAATGGGTGTTGCCACTTATACTATCAAGGATCCTACGAGCAGTCAGATTATAAATTGAGTGCATGCGAAATTCCTTCAAACATATAAGCTGCAATAGAGCCTCTATAAAAAAGAATAGAAAGAACACAAAAAAATGAATGAAAATGATGATAATTGTACAATGCTATCTTAAGTGTTTTAACTACGCTTATTGGGGTTGCTGTTGGAGATCTTTAACTTTGATGACTTCACAATCCCACCTTTATTTGGCTTCTTGTTGTGTTCCTTTTGTTTTGACTGTTGGGACCTTCATTTCTTCTTCTGCACTTTGAGAGTGCCGTGGTTTCTATGGACCCTTCTGGAGTTGGAAGTGGAGGCGAAGGCTGCCGTGGTGAGAGTGAAGGGGCTGACGTCTGCTCAGGGGCCACTGCACTAGTATGAGGAGGGGAGGCTGGTGCGGTGGGACTGGAAGAGGTGGATAGACTGGGGTTCCATGGCAAAAGGCGAGGTGGTGAGAGTTTGGTTGGTTGATCGAGTCAAAACTGTTATTGCCCCAATAGGATCAAAGTCTGCAACCACATGCGTTGATGGTCCCAGGAAATCAATGAGTAAGCAAGCAGAGGAGGTCAGAGTCATAAGGGCTGGTGAGTAAGCAGGTGAGTCCCAGATTTAGGGGAAAAGACTGCTCCCAACGCCGGGAAATCTACAAGGAAGTCCTCCATGCTCAGATATTCCATCAGAAAAGGAGCGGTTGCAGTAAATGCCACTTTCTGGGCCCACTCAAGGGCTGTCCGGTGTAGCTCTATCCCTGATCCTAAAGCATTTGCAGGATGCAAATTAGTTTACCTAAGAGCGCCATGATGGGAAGGTACTGGGATGATCGTTAATGCTGAGGGTGGTTAAAGCTGCGGTGACCCCAGAATGAAGGTGAGCTAACCAGTTGTTGCAGAAGTTTACCCCCAGGGACTGGAAGTGGGTAGGAGTGCGGAGAAAGAGCCCCAATCAGCTGGCTATCACCCACTGCACAAAGCACAGCATCCGCTGAACAGACAAAGCTGCAGGATGAGGCTCAGCAGGAGATGGAAGCACTTGACAACTAAAGCCACTCGCCAGGACTGGGCCACTTTGTTATATGAAGGCCCTTGGATCCACTTCCCTCCCCAGCGTAGCTGGGCCACTATGTCCCCAAAGGGGGCGCTCCAGGAAGCCAAATGGCTGAAAAATTCAGGAAGAAGCTCTTCCTGGGTTAGAATGGTCGCGAGGTCCATGTCAGCCTCATCCTCATCAGATGGGGGCAGGGGAAACTGGGGAAGAGGGATATGGCATGGGTTGGGCAACTCCGCGCCAAGCCACATATGGAAGAAGAAATTGAAATCATGGACCTGTGACTGTTGGTGCACAATGGTTTGTGTCAGGCAAACAGCAAGTAAGAATTCAACTGGCCTGCCAGCCTAGGTGCTAAAGCACCCAAACGGCAAACCAGAATGCCAAAGGCGTTGCTGTTGGTATGATTGATATGGAACTGGAAAGGTATTTTCCCAATAACTGCCAGTGAGCCAGAATTTTGTACAGGCACATAATACAATACCAGACAATTACGGCCACTAACCCCAAGGGGAGTGTGAGGGTCGGCAGAATAGGCAGTTTCTTTTTCAACATAAAAAACTAGATTTTTTAGAAAAGGGTTTTTAATGGAAAATTTAGGAAAGAAAAATCGACCAACAATTTTCTCAGTGCAATGCAACTGATTAAATAGTGGGCAATTTAGAGAGGAACCAAGTCAGGATTGGGTCCCTCAAGTTTGACCTAACCGGTGAATTGTTTGGGAATGGGGAACAGATAAGTTAATTGAGAACTGAATTTAAAGAATTCAGCGGTGGGCAGAGTCGCTTTCAGTTCAACCTCAAATGTCCAAACTGAGGCTTGGATACATTTCCAATGGTTGGCATGATGGCATTTAGCCTGATGAGCAGCGGGAATCCCCCAATGCCGCCCCATGTAGAGGCGGGCCCATTTGGTTGGGAACGGGTTTAGGATGTCCAACCTGCCCATGCCAGTCACTGGGCTTTTCATTTGGTCAGAATCGTTGCTTCAGGTGCAATGCCCAATTTGTTGGCAGATAGCTTCAAAACCTCGCCAATGGTGCCTGATGCTGTTACCTGCCCATCAGGGATGATCCCCAACAATTTTGGAAGGGGGGATTTTCTCAATCATAGTGTTAACTGAATCGAGACTGTCAGCCATTCTGGTCAATAGGTCATTCTTCATTCCTTTTTGACCATTTAAAATTTGAACATTGGCCTGACTGCCACTCGATGTTGTTCTGATCAACTTCATTTTGATGATCTCAGTGCAGATTTCACTAACTCCCTGTAACAGTTCTGCTGAGGTAAGTATGGGTACCAGAGGTGGGATCTGAAGCAGAAGAGATGTTACCCAGCGCTCGTCTACCACGTGGGCAAGGTCGCCCTGAGTGACAAGAGGTACAGCCATCATCTTTGGTACCTTCTTGCTTGGAAATGGGAAAATGGCCTGATCAATGCCCAGAGGACGTTCCCTGGGACTTAAATTACCCTTTCCTTTTTCCAAGGGAAGAGCCCCACTGCCGGGAAACTGCATGAGAGCCACATTCTTGTGCGCCTCAGGTAACTTGATCGCCATATCTGTCGCAACTTTTTGGGGAGGGTGGGGAGCATTAGGATGGGATTTGTGAAACGCATTGACCAATTCCTTACAGTTTGCACAATCGCGCGCTTTGACCCAACTGTTCTCATATGCAGGATACCATTTCCAAGCCACTAGATATTGAACAGACTGTTGGGACTTGCAGGATGCCAGGATATTCTCCACCTTGGCTTCTTCCACACCCTCGATGGTGATTGGTTCAGGTTCTTTGGGAACCATACCTATCAAAGGTGACAGCTGTGAAACGTGGAAGATGGGATTCTGTTTCCAGTGATCTGGGAGCTATAACCAGAAAGCAACATTACCCAAGACCTCTTCCACCAAATGGGGACCCAAACGCTTACTTGTAAATTTGTGGGAAGGAGCTTGAATTTGTAAATGGCGGGTATCGAGCATAACATAGGAGCCCACTTATATATCATGTCCTGGGAGCTGCTTATGATCCATGAACCACTTGTAGTCTTCAATAGCTTTAGTGAGGTGTTCCTGCACCAAGGATTGAGTTAAACTAATATGTTCAGCATGATCCGCGGCGTCTTGGACCTCAGGCTGCAAGCAAGGTCTGACCAAAAATGAAGGATTATAAACCAACATTGCTTTGTAGGGCGAAAACCCTGTAGATACGTGGGTTCCATTGTTATAAGCGAATTGAGTGAGGGGAAGGTCATTGGCCCAGGTGTCCTGTGCAGCAGCGGCATAGCAACGCAGGTACTGTTTGAGTACTTGGTTAGCTCGCTCAGTCTGTCCATTGGACTGGGGATGGTACGCTGTGGAATGGCAGGGAGATATTTTTAGGATCAATAGAAGTTCACTTCAAAACTGCACTGTGAACTGGTAACCATGGTCGCTGATAATCTCCTGTGGGAGACCAAACATAGAGAACACATGTTGGACAAAAAGATGGGCAGTCTCCTCTGATGTAATCGTGGAAGTGCAATGAATAAAGAGGGAAAATTTAGTGAAAAGATCCACCACCACCATCACTGCTGTGAACCTGTTAGAGCAGGGGAGTTTGACGATAAAGTCTACAGACACTGACGTCCATGGATCCTCCACCTGCTGAAAGGGGTGTAAGAGACCGTTTCTACTGGAGCAGTTCGACTTAGCCTGAGCACAAGTAATGCAGTCAGCAATCCAGACTGGAACTTCTTTTGTCAAACCCGCCCAATTGTAGGTCCGTTTGATCAAGTCAATGCATTTCTTATTACCAGGATGGCTGACCATGGGGGGATTGTGATGTGCGCGGAATACCTCAGTTCTGAAGGATGGAGGAACTTAAACGCGTGACCAAAAATAAACAAGACCCTCCTCCAATGAATATAGGGAGTGTTTATGCTTCTGGTGGGATAACTGCTCGACCAACTCCACGCCCTCAGGGCGGGTCATTTGACTGGCTAAGACCTGAGCAACTAACGGAGTGTCAGGGGCCAGAGAAATGGAGTAAATGACAGGGGGGACAATTGACAGGATTTGGCCAGCAGGAATTATGGTAATGTGATCTACTTCATCCAGATCCATGGAACAGTGGGCGGGGATGTGGCTGAAAAAACAGGAAGCACATTGAGCGCACCTTTAACAAATTTGTATTTGAAATTAAAACTGCACAAGTCCCAATAGGTTTGGGCTTGCTGATGTGACAATTTTTGGGGTTTATGAAAGTACAAAAGGGCCTGGTGATCCGTGCGGACTATTAATTCATGTTGAGCACCCTGTAACAGGTACCGCCAATGAGTTAAGTCCCATGAAACGGCTGCCAACTCCTTGTCATAAATAGCCCAAGGCTGCTCCGTAGAGGTGAAATTTTGGGAAAAGTAGGCGACCAGGTGTTCCAAGCCATCATGCTCCTGGAGCAACACCGCTCCCACTGCTACTGAAGAATCATTGCATGTAATGATATATGGCTTAGTGGGATCAGCGTGCTTTAAAATGGGAGGAGACATGAACACCTCTTTAATCGATTCAAATGCCTGTTGGCATTTGGGCGTCCAGCAGAACGGTACATTTTTCCCTGTAATGGGGTGGAGCGGGGCAGCAAGCTGGGAAAGGGCTGGGGAAATTTTTTCAAGAAAATGATGGTTCCTAAGAAACTCCGTAGTTGTTTCTGGGTAGTTGAGGTTGGCAATTCTTGGATAGCATCCAGCTTATTGGTTTGGATTGTGTAACTGTCTTTAAGGATGAGGTTCCCGAGGAAGGTAACCTCCTCCTTATAGAGCTTGCACTTAGAAGGCTTTATGAACAAGCCTGCCTTATGTAAGGCGGCCACCACTGCTTCCAAATCAGCAGCGTGTTTCTCAGGAGTTGGGGAGTGAACCAGAATGTCATCAATATATGCAACTGCGCAGGTGAACCGGAGGTCACCCAGTACATTGTCAATCATACATTGGAATGTAGCGGGAGCATTCTTCAGCCCAAAGGGCATTATGCAGAATTGGAAAATGCCTCGCTTTATCCAGATCGCTGTTAACCATTCTTGCTCTTTCATTATTCGAATCTGGTTTAAAGCATTGACAATATCCAGCTTGAAAAACACTCAAGATTTGGGGTTGGCCTGGCTTATCGTCTGCTCTAAAGGCAGGGGGTAGGGATTGGAAACTGTAATTTTATTTAAGTGTCCATAGTCCATGCAGGGGCGGTGGGAACCATTGGTTTTTTTAGCAAAGATGATGGGGGATGCAATGGGCGAGGTCTCCTTGAACAACCACCCTTTTTTCAGCATATCATCCAACCAGGTGTTGAGCGCAATCTCTTCCTCCGCTGTATGGGGATACAACAGACAATTGATATTCACCAACTCCATGGTTGTTCAAAATACAGAGCTGAACCTATTGTGAGGTGGCAGATGATCCACCTTTTCTGAGTCAAAGATACTTCAATATTGCAACAAGATCTCAGGAAAATTGGCTGGTATGCCCAAAGAAGTGACGAGGGAAGTAATAGAACTGTGGCCTTATGTTTTCTTAAGAGTGTTAATCAGAAGGAATTCACACTCCAGTTGATCATTAGCGAATGACAGCATGTTAGACTCCAGGTGGATCTTGAAATGTTGCCGATGCCACCATCCCACTCCTAAGATCACTGGAAACACCAAGTTTGGCATAGCAGAAAAGCGGTCGCTGAAGCTGAACTGGTGTATTGAAAATGTGACTGGGCGGCGAACCAGGTATGAGGTTTGGGAGGCTGACGACCCAACCATCACCAAAGGACCTGCATCCAGGTCAAGTTCCAATTGCTGGGCCAGTTCTACACTCATAAAATTACCCTCAGCTCTGGTGTCCACCAGGGCCTCAAAGGAGACATGATGGGACCCAACACTAATCTTCATGGGTAATAAGAAGTAAGTGAAATTCTCTTTATTGGTAGTTGTGGATGAATCCAGTATACCATAGAGATGGTAGTGGGGTCAGGGGAAACCACTAGGCTCTTATGAGGGGTAAACTTGTTGCAAGTCAGGGTGTCAGATCCTACTGACATGGGCAAAATAGCCGCGGCAACTATGAGGTATGGGTTTAAAGTTTTAGTGGAACTAAACTATTGTGGACAGGGAAATTTTTCTTCACAACCTGGTTCAGTTGTAAAGGAGGGGCCATCGCTGCGCCAATATCTATGAGAAAGGCGAAAATGGTTAAAAATAATGGTTGGGTGATTATGTCAGGCAAACAGCAAGTAAGAATTAGACCGCCTGCCATCCTAGGTGCCAAAGCACCCAAATGGCAAACCAGAATGCCGAAGGCACTGCTGCTGGTACAACTGATATGGAACTGGAAAGGTATTTTCCCAATAACTGCCAGTGAGCCAGAATTTTGTACAGGCACATAATACAATACCAGACAATTATGGCCACTAACCCCAAGGGGAGTGTGAGGGTCGGCAGAATAGGCAGTTTCTTTTTCAACATAAAAAACTAGATTTTTTAGGAAAGGGTTTTTAATGGAAAATTTAGGAAAGAAAAATCGACCAACAATTTTCTCAGTGCAATGCAACTGATTAAATAGTGGGCAATTTAGAGAGGAACCAAGCCAGGATTGGGTCCCTCAAGTTTGACCTAACTGGTGAATTGTTTGGGAATGGGGAACAGATAAGTTAATTGAGAACTGAATTTAAAGAATTCAGCGGTGGGCAGAGTCGCTTTCAGTTAAACCTCAAATGTCCAAACTGAGGCTTGGATACATTTCCAATGGTTGGCATGATGGCATTTAGCCTGATGAGCAGCGGGAATCCCCCAAGGCCGCCCCATGTAGAGGCGGGCCCATTTGGTTGGGAACGGGTTTAGGATGTCCAACCTGCCCATGCCAGTCACTGGGCTTTTCATTTGGTCAGAATCGTTGCTTCAGGTGCAATGGCCAAAATTTTGGCAGGGAGCTTCAAACCCTCGTCAATGGTGCCTGATGCTGTTACCTGCCCATCAGGGATGATCCCAACAATTTTGGAAGGGGGTATTTTCTCAATCATAGTGTTAACTGAATCAAGACTGCCAGCCATTCTGGCCAATAGGTCAGTCTTCATTCCTTTTTGACCATTTAAAATTCAAAAATTGGCCTGAATGCCACTCGATGCTGTTCCAATTGATTTCATTTCAATGATCTTGGCGCAGATTTCATTAATTCCCTGTAACAGTCCTGCTGAGGTAAGTGTGGTACCAGAGGAGGGATCTGAAGTGGAAGAGCTGTTACCCAGCACTCGTCTACCACGTGGGCAAGATTGCCTTGAGTGATGAGAGGTACAGCCATCCTCTTCGGTACCTTCTTGCTTGGAAATGGGAAAATGGCCTGATCAACGCCCAGAGGATGTTCCCTGGGACTTACAGTTTGCATGGTGTTGAAGGAAAAAAGATGTACAGCTTATTGTCCAGTCAAGGATGGTAATGTTGTGAATCTATATGACTGGATGGCAAGCCACAATTATGACCAACAAACCATTGGAGGAATTCCGCCAAAGATTCAATGGGAAGAATCTGCTAAGGATGTTTCAGAGCTATAAGTATTCAATTGCCTTAGGATGAGGTGATATTGGGGTATAATGGGTTGCTATCAGATTGCCTTTAAAATAGGCCAGTAAGGCGATGTTGACTTTTGCAAAAGATAAATTGGATTGCTTCAAATCAGGGCGATAAAGAGTTGAAGAACAACAAGCCAAAACCAACGAGAATACAACGGAATGTATAAACTAAGCAAAAGAGTTGGTGATGACTGAGTTCGATGGGATATCAGCAAGATGAGAGGATTGACAAGGGGGAGGTTTTTAAAGTTGTAAAGGAAGGAAGTATGAAGGAGCGACTAGAAAAGATCCGCTTTGATTATCAGATGTAAAATAAAGAAAAGTTGTTGGGAAATTTGCTCCCTTTTTATTATTATTTTAGTTGTTATCTACGAGTGTTCCAAGGAACTGACAATCTTCATACCATCCATTCCAATTGCTCAGTGGGTGTAACCCTGTGCGAAAAACCCTTTGGCGAATATATAGGGTATCGCTGAATTTACAACAGAGTTCATTTTATCTACTGATGCTTCCAACTTTGACATTATAGCTGCCTTATTATAAGTGGGTGAAGATGAAATTGAGCATCCAGTAGGATATTTTTCTAGGAAGGTGTCTCTGCCTAAGTTAAACTACGCTGTTTACAACAAAGAGTTATTAGAAGTGGTGGAGGCGTTGACTTATTGGCGTCATCACCTTCATGTCTCTTCCCAACATTTCTGCATATGTGCAGATCACTGTGCCTTATTGTACTACTTTGCACCTCATGTCTTAACTCCACGGCAGACCTATTGTCATGAGACCCTTACCCCAATTTTCATTTTCTTATGAGTTTACCAAGGGCAAGGAGAATGGGTTGGAAGATTCTTTAAGCTGCAATCCTGAATTAGCTCCTGATTTAAAGGAGGTAGAGGTTCATAATACACAGTTGATGATTCCACTGGATAAGATGATGACTTAACTTTCCTCTCCCATGGCCAACAGGCTAGTGCTTTCTCCTCTGAAAAATTCGGAGGAATACAGTATGTTCATAAAGGTATTCCTTTCTCATCCATTATCAGCTGAATATACTATGGTAATTGCTAAGAGCGCTCTATATCAGGAGGATCTAACCAGGGGTTTTCACGTAACGGATGAGATGGTGTGGTTTCAGGGGCGCCTATAGGTTCCCGCTGAACCACTTCGCCTGGAAATCATCCAGGACCATCATGACAGAATCGCCATTGGTCATCCTGAGAAAGCAAAGACTTTGGAGCTAATTTAATGCACATACAATTGGAATGGCTTACCCGCTCAGGTGGGTAGGTATTATAAAGGGTGACTGATATTCAATCAAATGAAACCAAATCAACACCACTAGCGGGGTTGTGAGTACCAGAAAAAAGGCTGATGGTCCCTGGACTTCCCTATCGGTGGATTTTAATGTGGAATTACTTGTTTTTGATGGTTATGATGCCATCATGGTAGTGGTGGACCATTTTACAAAGTTTTACCACTTAATTAATTGAAGAACTGCAATAACTGCATCTGAAATGGCTAGGCTCAACATCACTCATGTGTTTGCGCTTCATGGGGTCCCTTAAGAAATTATTATAATCGGGGACCCCAGTTTGCACTGTCTTTTTGGAAGAGTTGTGTAAGACTCTTCATATTTGCCCCTGCCATTCAACTGCCTATCACCAAAACTAGATGGGCAGACTGGTTGAGTGGACCAATGCTTAGAACAGTTTCTGCAGTGTTACACTGCCGCAGATCATTCAGATTTGGTTTCTCACATACCATGGCCCAGTTTAGCTACAACAACACGTTAAATGTATCAATTGGTTGTTCCCCATTTTTTGCCAACCATGGGTCAAACACTCAGCTTCAACATGGAGCCCAGCTGTGGATCTAAAGTTGAAGCGGTGGTAAACTTTGATATGACTATCAAGAAAGTACACCAGGGGGTTTCTACAAGTTTTGAAGCAGCAATGAAAGTATATAAGGAGAACGCTGATGGTAAGAGATGAGTGGGTCCAGCGTACAAAGAAGGGGATCTCGTGATGCTTGATTCTCAAAACATCCCTATCAAGCAGCCATGCAAAAAGCTGGGACCAAAGAGGATTGTCCCTTACCACGTTGTTAGAAAGGTGGTCCACGCCTCATACCAATTAGATCTTTCCTCTTCATTTCAGATATTTTTTGTCTTTCATGAAAGCAAATTGACGTTGTTAAAGGGCCACCACCAGAAACTCCCGAGGCTTATCTCAAGGATGGGGCGCCAAAATAGTAAGTGGAGGAAATAGTAGCCTCCCACCGAGTAAAAAGAAGGCTTGAGTACCTGATATCCTGGAAGAGATTTGATGCTGCATTAAACAGTTGTGCACCAGAGCTACTGCTCACGTGCCCAAGACCTGATCAACGTTTCCACAAGCGTTTTCCCCCAGGCTTCCAGATCTCAGTCAAAGCAAACTGTTGCCGCTATGAAGTTGGCCACAGCCCATAAGAACTTTTCCCTGGCGCAAGCCCCTGGAGGGGGTGGATCCCCAAAATGATGAGAGGGTAATGTCATGGCTTGAAAATGACATAATTATGGGTACAAATACTAAGGACAAAGCTGCATGTCAGGAGGCCAAGAAGGTGAAGTTGGCCGGCCTCCCTGATTTCAAGCATACCTTGGATCAACACTGGGTGAAGGTGAGGTATGCCCAGGTTAGTCCTAAGGAAGCAAGAGAAGTTTGGCCCTGTATAACAGAAGGTGCGTTAAAATGAACCAGCTTTGCATTAAATAAAAATGGTTTGCTTTGGTTTCTCAGTGAATGGGGTCTCAAAACCATTCAGTTTTCGAAATTTCCAGCTTAGGTCAACCTTGTCTATAATTGTTAAACTGAGTTTGGTCAATTACCAAGTATAGTTTAATGCCCGGTGGAAGCATGCGCTTATTGGTGCACCTTGGCTTACCACCACTTCCATCAATTGATTATTCCCCCAAGTTACCTTAAATCCATTTTCTCAAGACCAATCTCTCTTATTGGTAGACTTATCTCTTAATAAAACCCTTCGCTTGTCCACCTTTTTTATATGTTACCTTGGATAAACCTGTGCATGGACCTCTTTTAAGAGGTCTCATGCAACGTTACCATTTAATTTCAACAACTGTATTTCTCTCCACCTGTGCACCGTTGGGCCGCCCAGGTTCCCTCCAACTTGGGTTGCCTATAGACTTCCACTCTAAGCACTGTGTGGTTCAAGTTTGGTTCTTCCCTCTGGTGATAACTAACCTCAACTTGAGTTATTACAGCTCAAGCACCATCTGCGGAGCTTTAATAACTTTATTATTAATGATTAGTTTTCAGGCGTTAGCCCTGTGTACCATGAACTACCACGCTGGGAAAAGGAGAGTTATAGACACTCTCCTTACAATTACATACAATTGTCAAAGTCCTGGAGGGGGTTAAATCTCGCTGGTGCTAATTTGCACAGAGTTTGACAGTTTAGCCGAAAAGGAGTATAAAACCTTTAACTGCTTCTATAAAACTGGTGGATTGTAAAAACACTGGAGAAATAAAAATGGGATAAAATATACTAAGAAAACAGAGATTTTAGTTTTATAAATTATTAGTGATATCCACGGGGTAAAGAAAATGAACCCTCTTAATAAGTTGATACTTAATATGTAAAGTGTCAAGGTTCAAGTTTGGATTGCTTAGTAACATCCAAATTAGGGAATATTAATATATCTTACCTATTGGAGCTCAGAAGTTTCACTGCACTTTGACAAGATGGCCAATGGAGGGCAGGTAAGATAAGTCCTTGCGGTAAGTTATGTCCAGGGGAGCGACCCCTCTGCCTAGATTTGCAGTAATTCCATTTCCTACTAAGAAGGGTCCTAAGATGGTAGCTGTCCCTCTCATCATGCAAGGTGATCTCACCCATATGATAGACGAGCGTTGGGTAACAGCTATCCCTCTAAAGTTTCCCTCATCAGTTCCTGCAATTTCTTAGCCAAACTAGTATGGCAAATTGAAGATATATGCGCTGAAATATCTGGAAAATTTATATCCATGGCAACAAGGCCCAACGGGTTCTCAAATTTAGGCTTTGGAGTATAAGCGGTCGAATTCTCAGTAACAATTGCCAGTGGCATCAAGCCACTGAAAAATGATGCTGTCATTTGAACACAGCTTTAAAAACTAAATGAACGCCCGGGAGCTTGTACCTACTAAGATGAGAATGCCTAATGTTGGATCTGCAGCAAAATTTGACAAAGGCGTTGGGCATTATTGAAAGTCTTTTCTAGCTCTAAACTCTCCCCTATCATTTTAAGTTCATCGCTTGAAGAATCCCTCTTGGCCAAACGGATGCCAAAGCAACCAGGTGCGGGTGGGTTAGGTATCCCAAACCCATTCCCAACCTCAAGGGACTGCCCCTATGTGGGATGACCCTGGGAGGTACCATGCCTGTTGGGCAAAACACCATTACATTAACCATCAAAAAATGGGAAAGCAAAATTTGGGCATCTGAGGCTAAATCAGCAGTGACTTTCTCACCGCCAACTCTTTCAATGTCAATTACTATTAGGCTTGAACATATTTCCCCCTTGCTCAAAGTTCGCAGGTTTAGGTCAAATTTTGAAGGCCCTAATCCCATGCTTTGATTAGTTATCTCCAAAATTGACCACTATCTAATCAGTTGTAACACACTGAGGAAATTGTGGCTAATTTTCTCTCTTTTACTTTTCCAATAAATCCCATTTTTTGAAACTAACCTTATTATGTTTTTTATAAAGTCCTTTCTGACCCAACTATTTCAAAAACCCATGGGCCCTGGGGCCATGTTTGCCTGGTTTTTTGCTAGGTTTCTACATATATCTATGGCACTTGGGTACCAGTTGGCGAAGTTTGTTCCTGTTATAATAATAATTGCTCAAGCAGCAGTGCCTCTACATTCAGGCTTATCATTTGGGTGCTTCAGCACTTAAACTGGTAGGCCGGTTTAAACTTAATTTTCCGCTTCCATAACATAATAACTGACCATTATTTTTACCCATTTCCGCCCTTCTCATTGAGATGAGCATAGTAGTGGTCATTCTTTTTCAGATGTATAAGGCTGTGATGAAGATCTACCATGGCAACAATAGCCCAGTATATCCTGTAATTACTAATCCCACCCTTTAAA